>VDFB02154123.1:0-58109 GCA_007258455.2 Sequoia sempervirens | reverse complement strand
TTATCAAAATACATAGTAGAAGAAACAAAATCAGCAAAGAGTTAGAAAACAACAAGAAGTGACCGGTTGGGGTCATCGATTGTTTTTTTTTTTTTTTCAAAGGCAGTTTCAGTTCCATTTCTTGAGTCCCATAGACCAGTTCCATTTCTTGGGTCCCATAGACTGGCTGGTCTCACAGACATAATTAAAAACATTCTTTTCATAAGTTAAAGGAGGTCCATAACGTCAGCCAATATGGAACCCATACACCTCAAAAATACAGGCTCAAAATGGAAAAGTACCAAAAAATTTGTAACAAAGCCACTTATTCAAATCTTGACAGATATGATGATATTAAATTAGGTAAATTAAAATATCCAACTAGCTGGGTGTTTCAGAAAAAAAAAAACTACCAATTTAAATTGAACTGAATGCAAGAAAATATGCAAAACGAAATAGCAACCAACCGTCTCCTTCCCCGCCAGCATTATTTGAAGTGCCTGTTGCCTTGAAGTGGTTTTTTAGACGCATAAATGATCGGCGAGGGGTCTGAGAATGAAAATGAATCAGCCTCTTATATATTGGGGGCCATCCAAAGTGATTAGAGTTCAATCCGAACATCATCTCCTTTGACGGGCGAAGAGCTGAATAGTTTTAGAGGCAGCAAAAGAATAACCGATTAGTCGTTTCTTTTAAATTCCACAACACTCCTTTCCCAAGCTCTGCAAAGAAAGCCCTGCAGCATTTATTTGCTACTGCTTATTTTCAATCCTTCTGTTACCCGCTGGCCCGCGACAGACCATGCCCGCCAAACTTAACGAGTATTTTAGTACGTTTGTTGGATATACTAGTAATCGCACCTTGGTGTGTAGTGGGTGTACCAAAAGTTATGGAAGACTAATTAATAATTTATTTTTCTTATGTACAGCCTGAGTGGGCCTAATGGTGGAGAACTTGTGCTCTTGACAGGGAGGTCACAAGTTCAAATCCTGCAGGGGGTAGGGTATGTACACCTCGTATTGTGGAGCACGAGTTATGTGCCTCCCCCATATTGGGGGAGTACGAGGGCCTCGTATTGTGGAGCACGAGTTAGGTGCCTCCCCCATATTTGGGGGAGTACGAGGAGTCTCATATACTCATGGTATCGTGGACTTAAAAAGGACCTTTCCTTTTTTTTTTATTTAGAGTTGTGCAATACATAAGGTCAATTAGCAAGGTTTTGATAGCCAAGTGGCAGCTTTGGATCAGTTGTTCATCCACTTACATTAACATTCTATATTGTTTAATGTTTAAAATTTAATTTTCTAAGTTACAACATTCTTAAAAAACACAAAAAACTAAACAAAAAATTATATAAAAGTTCTTTATCACGACCTCCCTCCCTTTGTTTCTCTCTCTCTCACTCTTTTTTACTCTCAACCTCCCTCTATTTGTCTCACTCTTCCTCTCTATATCTCTACCTCTTTATATCCCCTCTCCCCCTCTATATCTCTTAAAACTCTACAAGTTATTCCATGCAACTAAAAGAGCATACGCTACTCACAAGTTGACCTTCAAATTGTCTCTTCATCTTCCCCTTTTCCCCCACAACTCAGTTTCTATCATTTTTTAGGCTATTGAAACCAACCCAAACAAACACATATTTTTATAGACAAATGTCTCACTACTGGAACTATATTCCAATTCCTCTCATGACTCGCAAGTGTGCCATTTGTCACCACTTTCCTTAAATAGTAACAACACATTGAAATCACTCTAGAAAGATAATTATAGTAGATTTAAACTAGAGCTTAGTTGTCCTCTTTCTCTTCAAGTCTCTCTTTATCTTCACCTCTCTCTTTATTTCACTCTATCTCCCCCTCTATATATTTAGAGAGATGTTCTTGTAAAAATTTGATGATCTTGATGACTCACAAATATTGTCATTTATCATCACTTTCCCCAACACAATAAAATCATCTTGGAAAGATAATCATAGTGGATTTAAATTGGAGTTTAGCTCTCTCATGCTCTCTCTTTCTACATACATACATACATACATACATACATACATACATACGTATATATGTAGATATGTATGTATGTGTGTGTGTATGTATGTATGTATGTACACACACATTGTGAGACCCCATCTTTTTATAATCCTAATGATATCACATACCTTGTTTGATGTTTTCATGTGTTTCTATGATTGGACATTATATAGGAGTTTTTTAATGATATTTGTTCATACATGTGTAGATGATATTCTTATACTTTTATGGTTGTCTTGATTATCATGGATATTACTAGATGATGGGTTCTTATTGATTGTTGCTAGATGGAGTTATATTAGGGTTATTAGATGATTACATAATGTGAGTAAATGAAGTTTGATATGTTAAATATTTACTTGTGATGGTTATTTGATTTAAACCATTTCTATGCATGTTCCTAGATGATTGTTAAGAAAATATTGGAAAATAATATTTGTCTTCAAAAAAAGAGTTATTTTAATATATGTTGGATGTTTCAGCTATTGTTATTAATTTTGTATGATGCACTATCATTTTTGGTGGAGTGAGTAAGTGAAACTGCCAATGGTGTTTGAGGTCACATAGTTACTTCCTTTATATTATTCATGTGATTACTGATCTTATCTCGTATGGAGAAAATAAGATCATGTGATGTGATGTTGTGAATTGTCATTTGTGAGGTTTAATGTGTTGTATGATCATGTATTTATGTGAAAGTATTTCTATTACCCTTATGGGTTATTTCATAGTATGTTTACCTTTTGTGACTTATGAGTTCTTGTGTGAATTAAATTATATTTTTATAGTTCTAAGTGTTAGATATAGGGGTTATGGGTTCTTTTAACCTAGGATATATTTTTTTGAGTGATTTAAACCCCCTTAAAATCTTCATTCTTTAAGAGTCGCGAAAATGGGAGTTGGTTAGTTGGTTTGGGTGGTTGGAAAAGGAAGTCGTTTTTCTCTTTTTATTTAAGATTCTTTTATTAGAATGGGAAGGCCTTTTTCATCTTGTTGTCTTTTGGATTTTCTTGAAAATTTTCACTTTGGTAGTGTTTTTCTTGGAGGATAGAGGAAGAGAGGAAAGGGAGATAAGGAAGTTCAGGAAGGAAGGGCTTGAGAGGAAAGGTTTGGAGAAATCTACACCAAAATTCTTCCATTATTGAATAAACTTTGTTAAGGTAGGGTCTTACCCTTTTTAATGATTTTTGTAGTTAATTGTTGTGAATGTTGCATTTGGAATTGAGATCATGTGAAAAGAAAATGTTAAATTTATTATAATATATGTTGTGTTTTTGTGATTGAGAGGATTATTATTGATGTGTTGAAAAGTGGAATATATGATTATGTAATGTGAAATATCGAGTTTTGTGATGATGTGAATGTGTCTAAATGTCAAATCTATTTTATTTTGTATATGTGTCATGTATGTTCACTTTGGGAGAGCTATGTGACCCTAGTTCGAGAGTGAGTTGAATTTACAACCCTATGGTTGGGTGGAAAGTCCATTGGTCTATGTGCATTTTCTTGTTTTTCACATTTCAGTTTCATATGTTGAAGATGGTCATTGATTGGGAGTTCATAAAAAAAAATTAATGTCTCAAAGAGGATCTATGGGGATCATTGTTGAAAGATTCATGAAATACAAGGGTGGTTTGTCACTAGGGTTTCAAGATGAAAAATAATATGTTTCATTATGATAGTTGGTGTAAAATTCAAGAAAATGAAAGTTTTATTATTTATGTTCATAGTTTATTTGCATGCATAATAAGAAAATAAAATACTTTCCAAGTGTGCAAGTTTTATTGTTGATTAACATTCTTTTTTAATTTGAAATGTTATTTAGACAATTGAAAATCCAATGAGGTGTTGTAAGAGTCAGAAACTTTAAAAAAGGGATAATTGTAGCTTCTATATACTGACATGTTGGTTCATGAATTGCTTATGAGATGAAAGAAAATGAAATAAAGCAAAATCATGCTTCTTATTTTAAAATTAGGAAAAAAAATTCATATAACCTTTAGGTTTAACTTATTATATTAAAGGGGTTGGGGCCCTAGCTTGGTTGGCTAAATCTTTCCTGTAGCGGGAGGTTGGTCACAAGTTCTAGTCTCCCCCACCCCCGTGGTATCGGAGGGCGTGTCGCACCAGCGCTGCCGGTCACGTTAAAAAGTTTACCAGGTGCACTGCAGTTTATAGGGGGTCGTGCTACCCGATTCCTGCAGTCTAAAAAAAAAAAAAATTATTATATTAAAAAATTATTATATTAAAAAATATTTTATATAGTCTTCATATAGGTGCAACATTAATAGTCCCTTCAAAACCTATTTTTCCTCGTCAAAAACATTAATGAAAGCTCGTTTAAAATTGATCCTTGTAAATATAAAAATATATAACATGTGTTTATTTATGTATAAACATTATGAAATTATAAATTTAATATATAATATTAAATAAAATATACTTATATTTTAATAAATTCAATTAAAATAGAAAATTTATTATATCAATAATAAAGTTAAAGATTCATATATATATATATGTGTGTGTGTGTGTGTGTGTGTGTGAAAGGGGCTTTATGGTCTAATATATTTATAGATTTGTTATATATATATATGTGTGTGTGTGTGTGTGTACATTTATATTATATTAATCATATACTTATAATTTATAATATATATGTTATAGATATAAATTCTATATATACATATACATATACATATAATTTATTGTGAATATTTTAAATCTATAAAAAAATTGTTGATTCAACAAGAAAAATAAATTAAAATATTTATAAAAAACAAAACCCCTTGGAATAGGTCAAGAGGGGTGGTATGTACAGACTAACCCCTCCTCACTTGTGAGTGGGTTGGATTTGGGGAGTTGTGGCCCCCAAAAGGCCACAGCCCCATGGTGACCCATTGGCTCCATGGGAGTTGGCCATGTATATGTACATGTTAATATAAAAAGAAAAAAAATAGGAAATTTCTATAAAACCTGTGTGTTTGGTAGTAGGGTCGCCATATTAATGACACATAATGCATAAAAATAGGTGAAAAAAATTGTGATTCAGTCTGAAACTTGCATAAACCTACAAATAAAGAATATATGTAAACTGAAAAAAAATATACATATATATGTAAATATATGTAATGAAATATATATGTTCAATCTATGATTGCAATTAAAAGGAAATAAGAACTTAATTTGGTTTGCAAAAATTTGCATAGCAAAAGAGGATTTCAATTTTATAAAGAGAACCAAGTAGTTGTAGTTAGTTATAATTAAGGAATTAGTCCTACTTAGTTAAACGATTTTTTAACTTAAAAATGATTACTTATCCAAATTATAATTATATTTTAATTTAACTTACTTTAAGGATTAAAATCATAAGATTCATTTGTAATTTGTAAATAAGAGGCTTAGGAAAAGAGACACAAATTAATCAAGCACGATATTATAAAAACTAATAATGTAGTCAAGGGTAATTTAAGAGAAATAAGCGACATTAAATTTGAGTTATTTTTTTATAGTTAGATGGATCTCAATAATGGATTCAAATTACTGTTGGAATAAATTATAAACAATTTAATTACTTAATTTTCTTTTATATAGCATTTTCAAGAAATCAACTAGTTATAGATTACTAATCATTTTATAGTATATAATTCATGTCTCCATTATTCTCTGTTTAGTGGATAAACTTAAATCCCTAGTTATGAACAAAAAATTAACGAATAAATTATTCAATTTCTTACAAGTTAGATTTTCAAAATATCAAATTATATTTAAAGGGAATATTAAAAGCTTTTTATAAAAATAAACCTGATGTCTAAATTTTTGGTATAGATAACTCTTAGAAAATTGCATCAAAGGACATATGCCCTTCAAGAATTTTGGTGAAACCTAAATGTAGTAGGTGACCTCCATCAATCACAACATGGAGAAGGGTTGCCCCTCTCCCAATTTTGTAGTGTCCATCCCTTTGTATTTTTTAACAGCATGCTTGTGATGGCAAGGGATCATATTGCCATCAAGTACATAATGTGATTCATTTAACATTGTTTAGATTCATGTGGTTATGTTAAAAAAAAATTGGTGATTATGTTGTACAATTATGTAAAAAGTGTGCATGACATATATATACATATATGTATTTATTTAAATGCATACACACACACACACACACACACATATATATATATGTATATATATACATATATGTATGTATATATATATACATATATATGTGTGTATATATATGTATATATATATATATATGTATATATATATATATGTGTGTGTGTGTATATATATATACATATATATTTTATAGTAAATAATGGGCTGATTGAAGTACATTTTAAGAAAGGTGATTTCACTTGGACTAACAGAAGAGGGGGCTTTCTCAATATTACAGAAAAATTAGATAGATTCTTCCTGGTAGGCGATTGGGCAATACAGAATTGGTCTTGTGAGGCGGAGATCCTCCTAATATCTGGATCAGATCATTATCTGATCAGTTTGAGGATCCAAGAGGAGTCTACCCTAGACAGATGCCCCTTCAAGTTTGAAACGATGTGGTTTCAGGCGAATAGCTTCAAGGAGCTGATTAGGGAGTGGTGGTTGAATGCTCCAAGACGCTCTAGTTGTAAAGTTTTCATATTCTTTAAAAAGTTGCAACACATCAAAGAGAAATTAAAAACTTGGAATGGGGAATCCTTCAAAAATATCTTCACTGAAAAACTAAGATTAGAGGAACTTTTAAATGCCTTGCATATTAAGGTAATTGAACATGGGATGAGGGAGGAGGATTTTGAGTTGGAGAAGAAACTAAATAAAAAATACTCAGAAGCTTTAGCTCGAGAAGAAATCTTTTGGCCACAAAAGTCAAGGGAAACATGGTTGAAAGAAGGAGATAGGAACTCTAAGTTCTTTCACAACTCTGTTAAGGTCCGCAAATCTACAAATAAAATAATGTCAATCAAGGATGGTAATGGGGTAACTTTGATTGATGTTGATCAAATAAATATGGAGGCCACGATATTTTTCACCAAGAGCTATAATGCAGCATCGGTTGGTATTTCTACAAATTCTGATATCTTGGATGTCATCCCAACCTGCATTTCAGAGGCACAAAATGAAATGCTTATGGTTGAAGTCTCACTGAAGGAAGTGAAGAAAGCTTTGTTCGGTGTAGGGGGGATAAAGCTCCAGGTCCTGATGGTTTCCTAGCAATTTTTTTCCAAAAGTTTTGGGATATCTTCGCCAATGATATCTGGGAGGTGGTCGAAGAGTCCAAGAGGAGTGGCTTCGTTCTCAAGGATCTAAACAACACCTTTATTGCCCTTATCCCGAAAAGGTTGGTTGTCAATTCCTTTGAGGATTTTCGGCCTATTTATTTATGCAATACGATCTATAAAATCATTTCAAAAGTTATTGCCAATAGGTTGAAAAAGGTGTTGAGTTTTGTAATTTATGTAGAACAAAGTGGTTTCTCTCCAAATAGATCAATCTTTGAGCGAGTTATTGTTGCTCATGAAATCATTCATTCAGTTCGAATGGCGAAAATTGAGAAAATGATGGTCAAGCTTGATATAAGAAGAGCTTATGATGAGGTTGATAGGAGATTTTTGTTAAAAGTGGTTGAGAAATTTGGCTTTGGGCTTGAATGGTGAACTTGGGTGGAAAGTTGCATTAGTATGCCTCGTTTTTCTATTTTGGTAAACAGAAGCCCTCAAGGTTTCTTTAGCTCATGTAAGGGGATTAGACAAGGTGATCCTATATCACCTTTTCTTTTTATTATTCTTGTGGAGGTGTTAGGAAGGTTGATTTCCCGCAAATGTAGTGAAGGCCAATGGAAAGGAATTAAAGTTGCGGATGGTGTTGAATCCATATCACACCTCCAGTTTGCAGATGATACTTTTCTGATGGGGGATGCAACCTTAAGAGAAGCCCAGGTGATGAAATGTTCTCTTGATAAATATGGCCTAGCTTCAAGTCAATGCATTAACTGGCGCAAATCAGAAATTTTCTTTTTTAACACTCCAGTCCAAAGACAAATGGATATTAGCTGGATCCTTGGAATGAGGGTTGGAACCCTCCCGAATAAATATTTAGGCATCCCTTTGTTTGGAGGGGCGAATAGAGCTGGTATTTGGAAAGATCTAGTGGATTCATGCATGAATCGAATGGATGGGTGGAAGAGCAAATGGCTCACTTCAGCTAGTAGAATTTTATTGCTTAAATCTGTTATATCTGTTATTCCAATATACTCTATGATGTGCTTAAAAATCCCAAAGAAAGTGTTAAATTCCATTGGGAAGCGCATGAGAAAAAATTTTTGGAATGGGGCAAGTGATGATGACAAAATCCCACTGCTTACGTGGGATAAAATCTGTAGAGCAAAGGATAGAGGTGGGGCTGGTCTGAGGAATTGACAGCTTTTAAATGACGCTCTGGGTGCAAAATTGGTTTGGAGTCTATATGCTAATCCAAATTTGTTGTGGGTTAAAATTTTAAAAGCAAAATATCTAGACTTAAATGAAGATCAAAGAATTTTTACAATTCGTAATCCTCCAAAGGGTTCTGCAATCTAGAATTTTATAGTGTCTTGTAGACCAGTGATATTAAATCATCTCTCATGGCAGATTGGTAATGGTTTAAAGGCTAGTTTCTGGGAAGACTCGTGGGATGGAATGCCAAACATAGGTGAAGAGCCTAAAATATTGGTTCTTAAAAATTATTTCTCTCAAAGATGGGGAACCAAGGTGTGTGACTATATGGTTTTAAAGCAGGGGCCTTTTGGTCAAGAATGGGTGTGGAAGGATGTTGTGGGTGAGGGGCTCTCATGTCAGCAAATTCAGTGAATGCAGAGGATTCTTCATGAGAGGAAAGTCTTCATTTCAGAGAACGAGGATAAGCTTGTTTGGTGTGGATCCTCCAATGGCTGTTATTCGGTTAAAATTGGTTATCAACTTTTGGACTCCTTGGAGAGGGAGGTCTTTTGGGCAAAAAATTTATGTTGGAACAAGAATGTTCTTCCTAAAGCAAGCACCTTTGCTTGGTTAGTCGTAAAGGGTAGAATTTTGACTGGTGATAGAAGGAAACAATTAGGGTTTGCTGGCCCCACGAAATGTGTGTTATGTAACAAGGATGAGGAATCGGTTGATCACTTGCTATTACAGTGTGAGATGGCTGTAAGCTATTGGGATTTTGTGCGTCAGAAGTTGGGGTGGCAAAGTCCGTTGCAAAGGACTCTGAGAGAGGTTTTTGAAAGTTGGCCAAAGGTGGCGAAAATTTCCTTTTTGTCTTGTATATGGGTTGTGACACCCTCTTTGGTGATTTGGGAGCTTTGGAAAGAAAGAAACAGTAGAATCTTTGTGGAGAAAAGTGAAACCTTAAAAAGGTTGATCTGGCGAATTGAGCATAGCATTGAAGAGGTGGTGAGCAATGCAACTTCTCACCCATGGAATCTTTGCAACCCTTTCTTCTCGGAGGATAGTAGAATACAAAGGGCATGGCCGGGTATTCAAATTAAAACTTGGTCGGGGTCTGTGAAGGTTAAGTCATGCAATGAAAATAGAAATAAGGTTGTTTGGGAAAAACCTCTTATAAGGTTGGATCAAGGTGAATTTTGACAGAGCAGCCAGAGGTAACCCCAGCCCTTTCGGAGCTAGTGTGATCTTTAGGGATCACCTAGGCAACACAATTTCCTTTGCAGCAAAGAAGCTAGAGAGTGGAACCAACAATGTGGTGGAAGCTAAAGCAGCGCTATTAGCAATTAATCTAGCTAAAAAGCTTGGGTTTAGGAATTTACACTTGGAAGGAGACTCCTTAATAATAATACAAGCAATTAGGGATGCAGGGGCGAAGGCTTGGCATCTTCAGAATTTTGTCAAATCTATTTCTAAAGAATTGGAGTCCTTTGAAGACTTTCTGGTTAGTCACATCAAGCGGGAGGGGAATATGGAGGCGGAAAAATTATCCAAATGGGCAGTTTCTTTTGAGGAAAATGCAAAGTTGGTTGTTGAGGACTTAAAGGGGGACATTTTTTAAGCAGATTTTTGTATTGGCCAACGTGTAAAAGTTGTACATGTGGGCGAAAGCTAATCCTAGTGGTTAGGTGGAGTAGGATGAAGGAAGGGTCAGGTAGTGGGGTTTGAAAAAGTTGGTGATGAATGGTGGTAGGATAACTAACGGTTACAAAGACATTAATGTATTTTTGCAAGTGGTGTCCTTTCAAAAAGAAATGAGGACAATGTCAAGGGAGATCCGGCGCTGAAGGATGAAGGTGACCTGGTCGGCATGTGGGAAATTTGATGTAATCTTCCAAATCAAAGATCCATTAAATGATGCAAGGTCTAAGCCTAGTGGGGTGTTTTGTAATTGATGAAGGTTGATGGGGAGTACGATGGAATGAATGGCAGGGACAGATAGACTTAAAATCATGAAAAAATTAAAAGTCTTTAACATTTTTAGCAAAAAAAAATTGCGGAATTGAATGGTGTGTGCTTAAGGATGGAGGCGATGTGGGGGTTTTCAAATAATCTACAACAAAAAGGTTTCTTCAGTCCTCAATCCGTGAAACGTTTGAAGCAGGTTTTGAAGTTTGGCCAAAATGAGGTGGTGGAAGCGGTGTTGGAAGTGTTAGGACCACATTTTAGGGAGGCAACACACAGAGGTTGTCTAAATGCCGACATAGCGTCGATGGTGTTTGCGTAGGATTTGGAGCTGGGTGAGGATGTTAACGAAATAAAATGGGTGATGCTCACACTTTTTGAAGAAGCGCTACTTGGAAAGATGGAGTCCTTTCTAGAATGGGCGGTGCTGGGAGTGGGCTATGATGTTTCAGAAGGCATAGAGGACATGGACAAGGCCACTGAGGAAGGTTTGATTCCATTTATAAGGTGGCGGAGGAGAACCGACAGAGAAGCCTACAAGCAAGCAATTTCAATGGTGTGGGAGAGATTGAAATCAGAATTGCGACATCAAGACGTGGCCAAGCGACAAGAACCAACAATTGTGTCGTGTCATTTCCCTCGAAAGAAGCGTGGGGCGAGGAGGGGCGAAAGGCGAGGCGCGAGGTCAAGCGCAATTTGGTAATGGAGGACGTGATAGTAGTGAATTTTGAAACCTCTTTTGAAATTTTGCTATCCACCAAAATTGTTTTTCGTCTTTCGGTTGGAACAGTGGCAACAATTGAAACAGACAGAAAGATGCTCATGGCGAGCAATGCAAAGTGAATTTCTGGAATTTCCAAGACTCTGAGAATACACGGATTTGAATTTTGGTAAGTGGTGGTGTCGTTGGGAGTATTTTGTGGGCCACGCACTGTTACAAAAATGATATGGTCGGCACGAGCCAGGTGTTGGGGTTGTATTTCAAATAGCTATAGTTTATGGGAGTATTTAGGGTTTGGGTGAAATGAAACGCAACATGTAGCTATCGGGGTCTTTTTGGTGACGTATGCTTTTTGCCTTAGGGTCTATGAAGGAGCTATATTATAATAAAAGCTTATATGTAATTTCCTTTTTTATCAATAAAATTAAACCTTTTATTGATAAAAAATATATATATATATGTACATACATATATGTATGCATATATACATACATATATACATATAGGCATACATACATTATTACATTATTGAACACACCCAAAAATTGAGAGGGGGGGTGAATCAATCTTAACAAAAAATTAACCCTTTTGAACCTTAAAACTTTCAACACAATCCAACCTTCTTTAAAAGATCAAAACCTTAAAACATAATAATAACAGAGAAAGATATAGTAGTTTGAATCCTTAACAACTTCAACAACCTTTAAGCAATCCAAGATAGAACAATTCTACTTCTAACTAGATCAATAACAATGAGAAAGCAATAGAGGACACACACAAGCACAAGGAGAACACCATATTTACGTGGAAAACCCAATGAGGGAAAAACCACAGTGAGAGTTAACTCACAATATAAAGGCTCACTTCCAAAAATATTTTCAAGAAGGCTCACTTCCTTATAGAAAGATATAAAAGCACTTGCAGTACTAAAGCCAACACAACTTCAGGAGCAAGATATATGGGACTTGAAGAGATTCACTATCTCAGAGCAGGATACAAATATTTAGATAAGTATTACAATGCTTATCAACATAACACTTTGTTGACTGAGGCATTATAGTATAATTGATCTTTCCTTTCACTCACTTTAGCACTGTCGTTGTTGGATATTCAATACAATTCACACTTGTACACTTCTCCATCTCATTGCATCTTAAATGATCTTGCATTTATATCCACCGCACCACTTCAAAACTTCAATTAGGTTGGCCAAGAAAAGGATAAACAATGAAATCAACTGGTCGGCCACCAAAACATAATGCAATCCTATCTAGAAGATAGAGAGGACGAAAAAAATTCTTAGCACTTCTCCCAGTGTGATCCAAAACAATTTACACACAAGCACACATCAACCTAAGTCGACATCAAAGAAATGTGTGGATGAAATATTGAAGCGCATAACTAGTCAGCCCATAAACATACTTCTTATTGAATTAACTAGTGTGGTCCCAAGCAAGATAAGTCAAGACCCAAATCTATCATAACACATATTCCATTGTTGGTGCAACCCCCCAAGCACATGACACAAGCAAAGGAACAAGCCCTATTGGCCAAATATCCACAAATAACCAAGAAATCCAACTCAAGACACAATGCGACATCAAAGTGGCCAATTAGCAACATGTGGATCACATGGGGAAGTTCTTTGAACACCCAAAAACACTTCCATACTATCATCCCATCAACAACCACCACAAATCAAATAGGGACAAAATACTTTATTTAGGAAGCACAAAATACATAACCAGATGATGTAGCATTAGTAGAACAACTTGCAGACCACTTTAGCATATGAGATTAGAACTAAGACATTGCATAGATGTTGAGAGAAAATCCACAAAGCCACAAGAGTAGAGACGTCAATGCGGAGAAATGTAGAGCATTTCCTAGACCAATCTAGACAACCAATAACATTTGCAATTCGTAGAGATCTCCTTAGCAACACATGTGACCTAAAAAGATAGGAGTGCAACATCCACAAAACCTTGACATTAAATACCAAACCGCAAGACCAAAGCATCAACAAGGAGGAATGCAAAGAATTCTCCCAAACAGACTTCAATGCAACGTCTTGAACCAAAAACTCTTAAGTAACTTGGAGAGGCTAGAACTTCCTTTCAGCAATACATATTTCATTAGGAACATCAGGAGAGAGCATAAGACATACTATAAATATTCAACAACATCTCTCCACTATTAATCATGCTTCTAATCCTTATCTGAATATATCATTATGAAATCAACTCTTTTGATAGCAATAATACATAATGCAACTTTCTTTGACATGAACTTCAACAACTCTTCTTAGATGAACTTCGACAACTCTTCTTTGGATAAGGCATGGCATCCAACCATTAGCTTCATTACCAATGTTAGCCCAAATTGAGTATAACAATGACAACCAATGCCAAGGACTAACAACTAACTACTTAAGTGCTAATATCAATGACAACCATGAACTTCATCATCAATGTTAGCCCAAACTAAATATAAAAATGACAACGAATGTTAAGGAATAAAAACTTACTACTTAAGTGTTGGCATCAATGACAACCAACAATCAATGTTGACATTAATGACAACTACCAACAATTTCCTTAGTGTTGACATCAATAAAAACTACCAAAAATCTCCCCCTTTGGCATTGATGGCAACACACACTACTCACTCTCCCTCTTTGACATCAAGGACAAAGGGCCATACACTCCTGCACAAAGCAACAGGACATTCTTTTAGGGACAAAGGGAAAAATATATTCTATTGAAACAATAGCACATACTCCCCCTTTGACCAACAACACATCTTCTTCATCCAGCTATACATACACAAAAACTACATAACATCTTCAAGACTCCCCCTGAGAGGTAGCACACATCAATCTAGGAGTAAAGTATATGACATGAATTTATCCCCCTGGATAGATGCACCATTTTTGCATCTAGTTAGAACAAGGAGGGGCAATAACCCCTAACTTTTGTCTTAGATACTCAAAAGTATCCTTTGAAAGTGCCTTAGTGAAAATGTCTACAATCTGGTCCTTGGTAGGCACATACTCCATTCTAACTTCATGTTCTGCAACCTTCTCTCTTAGAAATGGATACCAGATTGAGATGTGTTTAATTCTTGAGTGCATTGCGAGATTCTTGGAAACATTAATTACACTTATATTGTCACATAGTATAGGAATACACTAGTATAGAAACAACAATATATGATTTAAAAAATACTAAAAACTGCATATAAATGACCAAACATGATCATGTGACCATTAGTAGTTTATTGTCAGTCATTTATAACGCGACCGAATTGATGTAAGCCATTTTTAGTCATTTATTGGTTGTTTTGATTGATCAATTTGGTAGTATATTTAGTCATTGATTGTTGTAATATGGTCACTTATTTAGTCATTTTTTATTCACTAACATATTTAGTCATTGATTTAGTCATTGATTGGTGTAATCTGGTCACTTATTTAGTCATTTTTTATTCACTGATATATTTAATTGATCACTTATTTAGTCATTGATTGTTGTAATCTGGTCACTTATTTAGTCATTTTTTATTCACTTATATATTTAGTCATTGATTGTTGTTAATTGGTCACTTATTTAGTAATTTTTATTCACTGATTTTCATCCATTGGTAATGTATTTAGTCATTAATTTTAATTATCATTTTGATCAATTTGGTAGTTTATTTAATTATTTTTGTTCACTTATTTCTATCAACTGGTAGTATATTGATACATTGTTTATTAATTGCATAATCATTATATTTAGTCATAGTTAGTCACTGATTTTTGTCAGTTGGTAGTATATTTAGTCATTGGTAGTTTATTAATTGTTTTTGTTCACTGATTTCTACATATAAGTGTTGGAAATGAGACAATGCTTTAATTGAGGTTTAAACATATCAAAACACAAGATAACATAATCAATCATTCATTTGCACATTATGAAACAACTATTAAGAAGGAAAAATACTTAAATTTTATTGAGAAAACGTGTTCTTACAGTAGATACAAGAAAAAAAAATGTGTCTACTTTGAAAAATGTGTTACAAAGTGTGTTTCTCTGTGTTGTGACTGAGAAAATTGAGTTACAATGCATTTTTTTGCTTATACAGCTCCAAACAAACAAAAAACACTAAGATCCTTGAACAACACATTCAAACTATTGCATAAAGCAGTGAGCCAAGTTGTCTAATAGCTAGTACATGATAAACATCAACTGTCATTTTTTTCAAATATTTTAGTGGCCACCATGTGAAGGTCCCTTGTTTCTCTTTCAGACGGACAACTCCATCTATTTTGTCTTCATAAGCAAGGGGTATGTTACTTGTGACCTTTAAAATACTTACATTTGCATCTCCTATTCCTTTTAATTTGACTCCATGTACAATAGATAGTGAGTGAATCTGCCCAATGCCCACAGTAGCACCATCAAATGGATCCAACACCTCAAATTTATCCCCTTCTTGGAGTTTATTAATAAATGTCTACAAAAAAAAGAATACACATTATATTAATATATAAAACACACATTATATTGTTTTTGATAGTTGTATGTAATGTCTTATGTCTTCGAACAAATTAGTTTTTATATGTGCTTTTATTTTTATTTTGTTGAATAACAAGAAGCATTTTTTTACTCTAAAAAAAAAAAATCCATTGCGAGGTACAAACAAATGGAGGGCAAGACTACAATTGTGTTAGATTGTACAAGTATTCCAAAAAGAGACATGGATTGGAAATGAAGTCCCCTCAACTGAGGACCATGACATCCCCAAACATAATGCACTAATGCATTGTCAAAATCTATGTATGCACTCTATTACAACTAAGCTCTAAGCTTCCATATGCAAGTTATATGTTCTCCCTTATTTCCATAATCTATGTATACTAGCTAATTACACTTCACTACTATTCTAACCAGCTTCTATCAAATAGCTAATGATTACCCTTATGTACATAATAAAACAACCATTACTTACTTGAATAGTACTTAATTGCATGTGGTTTCATAGCACTCACCTCAAGTTTAGCACGACTACTACTATGAATATCATGTGCATGCTCATCGAGTTCATCATCATAATCACTATCAACGTCATTGCAAACATGAAGTTGTACAACTTTGTAGAGAGTTCTATTGATAGGGCCTTTTTCTTTTCATTTTGATTTCATATAATTGCTCTGCATGTGGTTTAATCATCATGCAAAAATTAATATAATTCAAGTAAAGAATGCAAAAGCTATAATTTTTTGTCGAAAAAAACATTTTAAGCATGAAGAATGACAAAAAATTGGGACAAATAACTAACAACTATTATATTATCTCAACTTTAGGACAACTATGACAACTATGTTGTGCATTCTTGTCCACTTCATCATGATCACTATCAATATCGATAGCTTTGTTGATATCATGAAGGCGTTTTTGTTTTCCTATTGCTTTGATAAAATTGCTTTGCATGTGGTTTAACCATTGTGCAAAAAAATATACAAAGCATTCAATAGTCAAGTAAAGAATGCAAGCTATGAATTTGTCTAAAAGAACATTTTCTGGATCACTCCAACAATAAAGAAACTGGGTTGGATTCTCCTATGCTCATATTTCAATAATCTACATATTAAGAGGCATTTGTATACAAAATTTCCAAACAAGAAGAAATGAGATCAATAGAGCCTCTTACCTCATTCGAATCGATGGATTTATGCTCATTCCATGCAAAAACTATAGGGTTAACAAAGGCAACCAACTGCAAAACTTGTTGAGTGAGACCGAATATGCAACTCATTACCTTTTGGTACCCTTCATTTGAGTTGACATGATCTAGAGAGGCTCCTATTGGGCATTGAACAGATGGTTGTGAAATCTCTATTGATGAACTAGACTTCCACTTCATCCTACTCTTAAATTTACTAGGATCTAGTGTTGCCATATAATTAACAATATCTTCTGCACCTGCTTCTCTATTACTATTTTCCACCTAAAATACAATGTCAATTTCAACATATAGTTAGTTCAATAAAAATTTGAAATAAATAAGACAATGTAAATTGAACCAAAAAACCATACACTTACTACAAATTTGCCCATTTTGGCATGCAACCCGCCTCAACCAAATGTATATCTAGCCCTCACATTATCTCTTGCTCTCTTTCCTCTGTTACTCTTTGCCAAATATTCTTTGTAATGCATACTTTCTTTCAATGCCTCCCATTGTTTAGGAGATAGAGTGGAGTCTAACCTCTCTTTTCCCTCCATGATTGTTTTTCTACGATTGTATCTAAAATTGTTCATCAAAATTCTCATCTTTTGCTTGTAATATTTTTTAGAGATTTGTCAACCAGTAGTCTCAAAAGCATTTTCCTTTTTTGTATAAAATTTTCCACAATTAGTGGATCTTTCTCTACAAAACTTGATTTGCAAATATCCAAATGGGCCCTACATCTTACACCCAACTCAGAGGCCCACTTTGCAACATTTGGCCCAATGGGCTCACCATCTTTCAATACCTCAACCAAGAATGAATTCTTTCCTTCTAATTTTCTTTCTTTTACATTCCTCTCTATAGATTTGTACAAATCTTGACTCAATCTTTGTCTTTTGACAAAAAGAGACACATCTTCTATTAAACCACTACTAGTATTTATGGTTGATCCACTAGTTCCATCAAAAGTTCTAGATGCAATAGGTGCACTTTGAGGCATAGTAGATACAACTAGCAGTCTCTCTTCATGAATTTCATTAATCAAAACTTCATGCTCCTTGGCCACATCAGGTGTGGCATGAGTAGGTAGATCAGTACCAGTCTTCGCAGATTTCACTTCAAACACATCCTTTAATGTTGAATAAATCATCTGCATACCTGTTGCTCCTTTGCTCTAATGTTGTTCAATAACCTCTCTTAGAGTTTTTGCTAAGAGATCATCACGACATTGCACATCACTATGTGCTACATCAAGTTGCACATCATCACAACTATTATTTTCACCAACTGCATTTGTTGAATCACAAATGTGTTGGCTTCTATGAGATGGCGACACTTTGTCTTTTCTTTCCTTCTGTTTTTTCTCCTTATTTTCTTTGCTTCTTTTTCTTGCCTATAAAACAAAAAAAATATCATATTTTGTCTTATATACATAAAGCTCTTGCCTATAAATTTTCATTGAACACCATAAAAAAAATAATATACTACTTAGTGGATTTACAACTTGCTTGTTTGTCAAACCAAGACGCAATAAATATTCATATTCTTGGCCACTTTTTCACTACAAAAGCGCTCATAATCCATCACTGAAATTTCAACATTATGATCACTATCATCTAATTTGCACCTTACAATCCTTTTCCTCATTTCCTGAAGTCCAAATAAACAATAATGTATAAATCAATAACTAGAATCAGTAAAACTTTATTGAGTTCATAAGTTGATAATTGTTGACTTTCCAATCCGTTGATAACTGCAAATGGAAACTTAAAATAGAATTCAATTTATAGATTAAAAATAATTTACAGTCAAAAATCAAGAAGATGTTTACAATTACAGGTATCAGAAATTTTTTTCCTTAGGGATATATTCACAAGAAAAGAACTCATAAAAACATAACACAAGCAAGATAAAGGAAAAACATACTCTAGTTCATCATGAGGTGTGTTAGAACCTTCAAATTTTTCCTAGTTCCATCATCATAATTAACCTTGAGCTTCATGACCTGAGCCTTGACCCTTATATTCCTTTTTTATTTTTGACTGAGACTCCCTACTGTAAAAAAACATATATATTTTTAGGTCTGACTGACATTGAAAGACTTATACAAAGCAAAAAATTCATCATATATACTTAAGGAAAAAAAATTACAGCTATTTTACATCTATAAAAGTCCTTTACCGCAATCCCACAACAACAATTTGAATCCTTAGCAGGCTGGCAGTATATAACATACAACATAAAAGTATTCACCACAATACCGTGAGGGTATTATAATAAAGGTGCAGTTGGGTGGTATAAATGAGCTTAATTACATTATAACTGTAGTATTGTGGCAAGCAAAAATGAATAGTGTGGTATAGCAGGGAACAACCCACCACCCCGGAAGGAAGGAGATAATAAAGAGCGATAGTGCGATAAGAGTCTCACTGCCTCGTGATGAAGCATAAGGAAGCTTGCGGTATAGCGGTATACACCCCACTATCCCACACTAGAGACATCTCAAGACAGTGATACAATGGTAAGTTTGATAAATAAAAAGATTCATGACCTTGTTATCCCACACTATTTAAAGAAAGAGGCGACAGTGTTGTGGTACAGATTGTCAGGGCATTATTACCAGTTGTGGTATTAAATGCATAACTCTTAATAACCCTCAAATCTTGTGAAAAAAATGGTGCACATTCAAACTCGAAATATGAGCTGATCACAAAATATTTGGCATAAGGTTGACATTAATGATGACATGATTGAACTCATAAGCCATTAAAATTGAGAACTCAACATTGTTTTAGCATTCATTTACAAGGATTTTCATGTGGGAAGCTAGGAGTTCACCAGGGTGAAGTTCTACAACTATCACATATTGGGTAAGTACACTAAACTTACTGAAGCAGCTTTACAAGCATAATTTTTTTGAAATCCTGTATTTAAACACTTAGAAAGCTCAAGTAGAGGTTGACATTAGATATCATGCCACCTAAAAAGAAAGAACTTGAGACTAAGAAGGAAGAGGCTAAGGGTAAAAAGAGATCAACATTAGGTATCATGCCGCCTAAAAAGAAAGAACCTAAGACTAAGAAGGAAGATCCTAAGGGTAAAAAGAGATCATTACAAGAATCCATCTTAGATATCTTGCCTAACTCGACTAACAAAAGATACAAGAAGGTTTTCAAGGATACAAGTCATGGTTGTAGGGATGCCCTTATTCCTATTTCGGGGTGGGAATTGTTTTGGTATTTCTATGAAAAGAGGGAAGGGAGAATTCCAGTATCAAATCCATGGACATTAGACTAGCTAAGCTAATTGTCCCAAACGTATTCATAAATGTGGAGTTCATTAGAGTTCTAGCCCAAAGTTACCACCCTACTAGCAGGTCCTTGAGGATAACAAATGGGTCACTGTTGGTAATATTAACAAAAGCTGCAATCATTGAATGCTTCAATCTAAACAAATAGGCTCTCACTAAGGTTGAATTGCAAAAGAGTGACGAAGAATATACTAGGTTAAGGAGAACACACAGAATTGATGAACTCCCCATATACATGAAAAGGGGTGTTAACAACAAGGTGATAGCTATCTACCCCTCTGCCACTAAACCATTTGATGTACAAGATTTTTAGATTTATTTCAAGAAAACCTAATTTGCTTTATATCAAGTACTTAGGATAGATGCACAAGAACAAATGCTAGTTAGTTTGATGATGATGGCTATGAGAATTCAAAACCCTGAGATAAACATCGAATATGACTTTGCCTCATATCTTGAGAAGGCATTGCATGAAGGCTTCCTGCAAGTCAGAGAGAACAAGGCCCCTATAACATTTAGGTAGTATTTTTTATTGTGTCACTTGATATTATACTAGAACAAAGATAGATGGACCAAAAGGATGTGTTTGGGTAAGGTTGATCAACAAGGGAACTTGTTTCCCATGTAATGATGGTGTTATACATGGGATAGCAGATGCAAAAACTTTGATTATGTAGTGTTCCATGATGAATTTTTGTATAGAGTTATGAGAGTTCTTGGCCACTCATCACCAAGATTATAGACACCTATACTGCAACTATTGAGGCCCTTGGCTTTGAAACTAGAACAAGGTCATACTCATAACTTTGGTGATTGTTTTTTTTGCAAGATTTTACAATAATCAAGATTTATGGGTGCCCACAAGCCCCACATATATTGCCAAAAAAAATTCCTCTTCAACTAGCCTTTTTAGAATTTATGTGGCTAATTTTGTGGATGGAAAAGGATGTCATGCAGAAACAAAATAAGGGTACATTTCTACCTAACTTGACATGTGAAGAATTATCTGTTGGATATGACACCCCTGAAGAATTACAACATTACCTTAAGAAAAGATATTCTCTAAGGCCTGGAAGTGAAAGGGTTTTTGACCCTAAGGGCCATATGGATTTTATAAGACAAAACCTCCTCACAAAGGTTGCAATCACTCATCAAGTGGATTATGAAGAGGGTGTGATTAGAAACTGCTTCACTCCCCAAGAGGTATATCAGAGGAAAATAAAATCTATATCATTTTTAGATTTAAACACATCAATGAAAAAAACTTACACATAGGGGTACTTGGAATAGATGCACAAGAACAAATGCCAGTTAGTTTGATGATGATGGCTATGAGAATTCAGAACCTTGAGACAAACATCAAATATAACTTTGTCTCATATCTTGAGAAGGAATTGCATGAAGGCTTCTTGCAAGTCAAAGAGAATAGGGCCCCTATAACATTTAGGTAGTATTATTTACTGTGTCACTTGACATTGTACTAGAACAAAGATAGATGGACCAAAAGGATGTGTTTGGGTAAGGTTGATTGACAAGGAAATTTGTTGCCCATGCAATTATGGTGTTATACATGGGATAACAAATACAAAAACTTTGATTATGTAGTGTTTCATGATGACTTTGTGTATAGAGTTATGAGAGTTCTTGGCCACTCGTCGCCAAGATTACACACACCTTTACTACAACTATTGAGGACCTTGGCTTTGAAACCAAAACAAGGTCATACTCATAACATTGGTGATTGGTTTTTTTTGCAAGATGTCACAATAATAAAAATTTATGGGTGCCCACAAGCCCCACATATATTGCCAAAATTTGTTCCTCTTCAACTAGCCTTTTTAGAATTTATGTGGCTGATGTTGTGGATGGAAAAGGATGTCATGGAGAAAAAAAAATAAGGGTACATTTCTACCTAACTTGACAACATGTGAAGAATTATCTATTGGATATGACACCCTTGAAGAATTACAACATTGCCTTAAGACAAGATATTCTCTAAGGCCTGGAAGTGAAAGGGTTTTTTACCCTAAGGGCCATATGGATTTTATAAGACAAAACCTCCTCACAAAGGCCAAAATCACTCATCAAGTGGATTATGAAGAGGATGTGATTAGAAACTGTTTCACTCCCCAAGAGGTATATCAAAGGAAAAGAAAATGGGAGATCATGATGAAGCTACAGGAAGAAAGGAAGAAGAAGAACAGTGACTTCTTGTGGCATTTTATAGAAGAAGTAGATCCTCTTAAGAGGATAAATTTGATAATTGATAAGTTTGATGAATTGTATGCTAAGTCTACAATAGAGGAGGAGAGGCCCACCAAATTATCTCCCAAAAGGCCAAGTGGTATTGTAATTTTAGAGTCATCTCCTAACACTATTTCAGTATGTCATGTTCCTCAAGAATCACCTCCTGAACAACCACTTCCTAAGAAATAGAAGACACAAGAGCCACATAGATTGGTCTCCTATGCAATGAGCGAAGAAGTGGGAGATACATAAGAAGTGGCTAGTGTACTGAGGAGTTTGAAGGATGATGTTGAGGTAGCTGATCAACCAACTCATGAAACTAAAGCTCATAAACCAAAGGCTAGAATTGATATTCATATGCAAGGAGAAAGGGAAAATACAAGATGATGAGGGAAATTGTAGCTCACAAATTTATTAAATATGATGATTTCATTAAGACCCCTAAATTTAAGGATTTCTAGGTATGAATGCACTAAGATAGGATATCAAAGAATTGAAAAAAGCTAATAATGAAACCAAGGAGGGAATGAGGGACCAGATCATCATTAATGTCTTGGAAAAAATCTTGGATCATGGATTCAAACTGATTGAGGATAAAATGGAAAGTGTGTATGATTTATATGCTTCATTATCCCAAGTAATTGACCAAATAAAATCCCATGCACTTATACTAGATCCTCTTTTCAAGAGGTGGCAGCCAATTCATCATACCTTGATGAATTTATGTAGGGTCTAACAGAGAAGTGTGGAAGCTCCTTCAACTTTGAAGCCAACTAAGTAGATGGTTAAGATAGTTATAGATGAATCTCATTATATAAATGGAGAAGATAAAAAGATCAAAACAAGGATGGAATTATTTCATACATTGAAGAAGTGGTTTGTGCCAAGGATATTAAAGGATGATGACCGATTGAAAAATCTTAGTGAATGGAGAAAGGAATTTGGCAAAATTGTTCCTGATTGCATTGCTCATGTACAAAAGGATGGTGAATTGAATGTCCAAAGCCTCAATTTGATCATGGATGGAATAATAGCCTTGGATACCAGATATTCTAAATTCATTATAGATGCTAGAGGGTTACTTGACAACAAATGGAGGAAACACCTAACAAATATATCAAAGATTCAAGAATACAAATGGCCTCATGACTACACAATATACCAATGGGAGAAAAAGTATTTGACTCCTCCAGAAGAATAGGGCCTTGAATATTTTTTTGTGGAAGAACCGAGCCTTTAAACACTCTATCATGGAGAGGGGGACTTTGCCAGATCAGGATGATCATGAGTCTCCTATGTTGATTAATGGACTACAAGTGTATTGCAAGTGTTGCGGGCTTCTAATCAATATTGTCTACTTTCTTTGTTTTCTCTTAATTATGTTTTAAGAAAAACTAATGTTTAGTTTGTACTAAGATGCATGAATTTTGAAAAGATGCCACATTTGTAACGATCTAAAGCTTGTTGCTTCTCTTATAAAAGAGAAACCAAGACTGAATTTTGATATCATCATCATAGGCATTTATAGAAATATATATGAGGAAACTTTTGTTATATTGTAATATCTATTTAAAGCAATCAATGGAGAAGAATATTTAATCTGGTGCTCAAATTCTGGTCTCAATTATTTGTTGATAATACTATGTATGATTGTATGGTTGTCTCCAGTTTAATATTTCCTTGTTATTCAAATTAAGTATATCAAGTATATGTTTAATTTTTCAATACACACTTGATGTCATTGTGTGATTTCTTTTAATTGGTTCCTTCAAGTAAGCATTAAATTCCTTTAAATAAATCACAGTAACCTAGAAGTCTTATTTGAATCAATAAGAAGAACCATTTAATTGCATCATCACACATCTATGCAAGCCATAAACTCTCATTGTGCCAAATAATTAGAGTTGTAGCCAGAAGTAAGACACATATATCACCCACATCTTGACTCCATTTCCCAATAGGAATAGGCACCAATCGATTTCACTTAAAATATTATTTCACAACACCTCATTCACATATTTCCAATTTTTAGTGTTAGTCAAACCTAAGAGATCATTTCTTTGTTTATAATGAGGAGGCTTAGTTCATCTAATGTTAAGATATCTATATGTATTATTAAATCATAGATATTCATTATTGTTTCCTTCACACAAGCATATTCAATGCATGTGGAGGCTAAAAGTTGTATTACAAACTAAAACTATCATGTAGGATATACAAGAAAATTCTAGCATCTAGAAAACATATAGGACATACAAGAAATTATATTCTAACTAAACAAAATTAATTTCAACCAAAGTAAGAAAACTAAGAAGAATGATTGAACCTAACTTTAAATGCACTTTAAATCAACAATGAACATCTTAGGTTTTGTATACAATGTACCAGTAGAATAGGATACATACATTATTTTATAAGATACATCTATCTCGTTCTTACTAGGCCACAATGCTCTAGTTTATATTCTAGATGTATCAAAATATGCATAGAAATGT
This sequence comes from Sequoia sempervirens, assembly GCA_007258455.2. Lineage (NCBI taxonomy): Eukaryota > Viridiplantae > Streptophyta > Pinopsida > Cupressales > Cupressaceae > Sequoia > Sequoia sempervirens. Next base: position 33,228 of record VDFB02154123.1, on the reverse strand, counting down.
TAAAGATTGTTGGTGAAAATTCCCATTCCAATAGACAAAATAATTCAATAGCCTCCTCCCTCAAACTATCAAAGTTTGATGGATCTAATACATGTAAACTCATTCTCTTTAATATTAGGCCCAACCTCATAACTTCCAATCTTGGCCCCTTTATACTACAAGGATCTTGAGAAAAATTAAGCCATATGTTATCAAATTCCATCCACATCTTAGAATCAGGCACATTTCATTGTTTTCCATCAGTTCTCTTATTTTGGGCATGCCATTGCATAAGTTCAACAATGTCTTTGCACCTATACATTTAGATTAATCTTGGGATTACCAGAAAGTGGCAAAGAACCTTTCTAGGAACCACAAATGATTTCAACCCTTGTCTATACCTCACTTCATGACATTTCAGACATTCACTCTCACTTGCAAGATTCTTGTGAAATAATACACAACCATTCACACATGTGTGGATGTTTTCATACCTTAAGCCTAGCTTAGTGATTTTATTTTTGCATTGACTTCGTTTTGTTGGCAATGTGGATTCAGGTGGTAACAACGAACTTAATAATGCCAATAACTGACCTACACTCTCATTTGTCCAACCAAACACTCCTTGTAAATTAAGATTTTGAAGGATTGTTGTTAAATGACTTAACTTGTAATTAGCATACATAGGCTTTAAAACACCCTCCATCAACTTGGCCCAATCATCATTTAGACCGTCATTCAACATTCTATCAACTTCAAACCCTTTGTCTAACATTGTTGCCTCTTCATCTATGTTTGGTGCCACTTCATCAATGTTTGTTGCCTCTTCATCTCCCACACTCTGCAATTCTATCATATCTTCATAATAATTGTGATCTCGATGGCTTATACCACTATACCCATATCTTATCATATGTTGATAAATCAGATTTCTTTTTCTCACCTTTTCACCAAGATAGTCATTACATGGACATGGATATATGTCCATGTCCCTCTCATTGGCTACTCTCTCATCAAATGCATGATATTGATCTGTAGTCAACCTTCAACGTTGATCCATCTGTAATGTTCTACACATAGCAAAAAAAAATTGTAGACTAAGAGACAAAAACTATTTTTTTTTAATTCAAAGGCATTTCCATAACAATAGAATTACAAAGAGAAAATAAAATAGAGAGTTTAACTAATGAATTGTAAAAACCAGATTTTTGTAGTTTATATTTAAATTGTTGATTACATTGTATTGCACATCTTTCAAACTCAAAACATTACTTCACATTGCATAACTAATAACTAGATGTTGATAGATGACAAAATGTAAAAAATTGTAGACTAAGAGACAAAAACTTTTTTTTTAATTGAAAGGCATTTCCATAGCAATAGAGTTATAGAGATAAAATAAAATAGAGTTTAACTAATGAAATGTAAAAAATAGATTTTTGTAGTTTATATTTAAATTGCTGATTACATTACATTGCACATCTTTCAAACTCAAAGCATTACTTCGCATTGCATAACTAATAACTAGATGTTGATAGATGACAAAATGTAAAAAAATGTATAATAAGAGATAAAAACTATTTTTTTTTAATTGAAAGGCATTTCCATAGCAATAGAGTTATGGAGAGAAAATAAAATAGAGATTTTAACTAATGAATTGTAAAAAATAGATTTTTGTAGTTTATATTCAAATTATTGATTGCATTGCATTGCACGTCTTTCAAACTCAAAGCATTACTTCACATTGCATAACTAATAACTAGATGTTGATAGATGAAAAAATTTCAATTACAATATAGTTTTTACAAAGTCAACCTAAGCAATTATGCAATTACTTCACATTGCATAACTAATAACTAGGAGCAACTGCCCATTGCATTTTATTTTCATGGCATTCCATGAGACCACATTTCTTTGAGGCATTTTTTCAAATAGTTCATTGCCTTGTCTATGCTACCACATTTTCATACATGTCTACAAAAGAATTTTTTCAAATAGTTCACTGCCTTGTTGCTATGGCTAAGTTACGCATAAAACAAGTGCTTTTGAACAAGCTATGGATGCTTGGAAAAAATCTATCAAAGCATAATAGTAAGCAATAGCATAGACAAGGCAGTGGACTGGTTGAAAAAATGCCTCAAAGAAATGTTGTCTCATGGTGATGGAATGCCATAACAATTCATAACAATTTGCTTGTCATGGTATTTGTCATGGAATTCCATCACTATGAGACCACATTTCTTTGAGGCATTTTTTCCAAAGTTCATTGCCTTGTCTATGCTACCACATTTTTCATACATGTCTACCAAAGCATTTTATCAAATAGTTTTCTGCCTTACTACTATGGTTAAAATCCTAAAATAGGTGATTTCAAACAAGCTATGGATGCTTGGAAAAAATTCTATCAAAGCATAATAGTAAGAAACAATCTATGGTCTCATGGTTTTTTTTTGGCACGAAAAATCAACGTGGTTTTATTTGCATATTTTTGTAGGTTTTAAATGCATTTTTTTGGCAATTTTACTGTTTGAAATGGGGAAAAATCTTTATGGTCAGTTTTTTGCATTTTTAAATTATAGGATTCTCATAGTTAGTGAAAGAGGTAGTGTTCATGAAAGAATGGAAAAGATGCGTAGAGCCTTTGAATTATACCTGTAATGTGCAATGGCATTGAATCATTCAGCAAACCATTTTTTCTTCATAAGGCAACATTTTCTTGTGGAAAAGTTGACTAAGATAACTCTTGTTTCAACTGACCACCCTCTCATGAAACCTCATTCATATTATAATATTTCATGATCTTATCATACTAAAGGTGATTATGACACCGCTGGTTGCTACTACATGGCATCAGTCAAGGAAAGCCAGAGGCCATAGGATTTTGTGGAAAAGTTCAATTGAAGTGGGGAGATCTTAAGAGTTCTCTCTCAAATTTTGAAAAGGTTTTGGAGGTCCACCCTGAGAATTGCGAGAGCTTAAAAGTTGTAGGCCATATATATGCTCAGCAAGGGTAGGCAGAGAAGGATTTGGAAATTTTAAGAAAGGAAACTCGCATAGATCCACATGATGCCCATGCATTTATCAAGATGGGTGAGTTATTAATATCATCAAACCTCAACATGACCTTAGATTCTCTTACGACACCAAAGTCTCTTCTGAAGAAGAGCAGAGAAGAAGTACCCATTGAATTGTTAAAAAAAATTGGGGTTCTTCATTTTGAGCATGATGAACTAGAGTTGGCTCAACAAAATTTTATGGAGGTATTAGGAAATGATGTTTTGCCTCTACATAAATCTCTATGATCAGTTTTGTGTATTTTTTACTTGTACGATTCTCATAGTTAGTGAAAAACATAGTGTTCATGAAGGAATGGAAAAGATGTGTAGAGCCTTTGAATTATACTTGTATTGTGCAATGACATTGAATCATTTAGAAAACCATTTTTTCTTCACAGGGCAACATTTTCTTGTGGAACAGTTGACTAAGATAGCTCTTGTTTCAATTGACCACCCTCTCATGAAATCTCATTCATATTATAATCTTGCACGATCTTATCATACTAAAGGTGATTATGAAACCACTGGTCGCTACTACATGGCATCAGTCAAGGAAAGCCAGAGGCCGTAGGATTTTGTGGACACGTTCAATTGAAGTTGGGAGATCTTAAGAGTTCTCTCTCAAATTTTGAAAAGGCTCTAGAGGTCCACCCTGAGAATTGTGAGAGCTTAAATGTTGTAGGCCATATCTATGTTGAACAAGGGTAGGAAAAGAAGGCTTTGAAAATTTTAAGAAAGGCAACTTGCATAGATCCATGTGATGCCCATGAATTTATCAAGATGGGTGAATTATTAATATCATCAGACCCTAGTGCAACCTTAGATTCTCTTAAGACAACAAAGTCTCTTTTGAAGAAAAGCTTAGAAAAATTACCCATTGAATTGTTAAACAACATTGAGGTTCTTCATTTTGAGCATGATGAACTAGAGTTGGCTCAACAAAATTTTATGGAGGCATTAGGAAATGGCATTTGGGTTGAATTCATAAATAAAAGTCCCAATGCCAATTATGTAGTTTTTCCTATGCTCTTTAAGGATATGGAATTCTTCCATCGACTAGAAGAAGGTGGTGTTTCACTTGAGTTATCGTGGGATAAAGTCACAACAATATTTAATCTTGCTAGGTTGTTTGAACAACTACATGATACTGAAAAATCAACTCTTTTATACAAACTAATATTGTTCAAGTTTCTTGATTATGTGGATGCGTATCTATGTCTTGCAACCATGGCTCAGGCTCCGAATGAGATCCAACTAAGCCTAGAATTGACTGGGGATGCACTTAAGGTGGATAAAAACTCATCAAATGATTTATCTATGCTTGGTGATGGGCTTAGTCATTAGTACTATTTATATTTTCTTTCAAACACTTTAATATGTTTTCTAAGTACCTTTCAAAAAAAGCTTCCATAATATGTTATCCTTTCATACATACTTTGCAACTTTGAACCTAGTTTGTGAATATGAAATATGGTGATAATATTTGTAGTATTGCATGATTTAAACATGAGTATGTATGCATATAAATGAAATTTTGTGATTTAATTATGATGGTTAGTTGCATATGTATGTTGTGTGGATTAACCTCTCTGCAGTTCAACACGTAGTAACAAGAATGGAGCATTTGTAGTAAGAACCAAGGTAGCGAAGCAAGGGATCAATGGAGTTCAAACTGCTTAAAGTGCAGGAAGCTGTGGAGCTGAACGTATGCCATCATGGAAGGAATAAATGATGAAGAAGGATACTTGTTCTAGAATTATGAATGTTTGTTTATGTGGCTCACATGAAAACTGTTTCATTGAAGTTCTTGTTTGAATATGTCTCTTCTTCCTTTTTAGTTATAATGAATAAGTTGATCTTAATTTCATATCCTCATATCTAGAAGTGGGATTAATTATTATAGTTAGTTAGCAGTTTGAATAAGATTCTCCCCGTTTTTGTATAAAGTTAGAGGATGAGTTTGTAGTAAAGTTAGTTGGTTGTTAAGTTGTTAGTAGTTAGTCATTTTCCAATTTCAAGTGATCAAAAACATGTTAAAATACAATTATTTAATATAATCTGCAAGAAGGATTTTGTGTGAATATCTGGTGATATGCAATGAATGGAGTTGTATGTTACATGGATGTGTAAGAATCTGAGCTAGATTTGGTTCTAAGTTAAGTGAGATAGTCCCCTAAGCTGGCCACTCGAGGTATTGCCCCTCACTTCATTTATTTATGCATTCCTATTAATTCTATTTTTATTGCTTTATAAATAGCTTGCAAAGTATAGTAGAATAACTTTTACAGTTGATTACAGTAGTTGTTGTTCATGAATAGATTTGCAATTAATGAATCATAGCACTCTGGAGATTAGAATTGGTTATTTTGTTATTTTGAATAGTTTTGGATTGATTTTGTATTTTCTTGTTATTAGTAGTCACCTATAGCTTATGTTGTAGGTACTCATAGCCATTAGGTTTTGTAACCACTTTTACTATTTTTGCAATTTTGTAAGATTCCAGCAAAGTAGAATAGTTTGGATAGGTTTGCATAGGATAATTTAGGTGAACAAGAGTCCATGAAGGCACATATAGTGCAGTACCTTCATATCTTTTGCATGTGACAGGTATCCATCTTGCATGCAGGTGATCTTGGATTTTAACAAAGTTTACACACCTTGGTTGATGATTTAATGTAGTCTTAAGCAATGTGAAGTAGACTGTTCAACCATCTAACCCTCTGAATTGAGTAAATGTTACCAGGTTTACAATACATTAGCTTAGACTACATTTTTAGTGTCATTGCCAGGGACGGTGCTATCTTCATAGACCTGTTCTTACAAATTTTTCATAGTTAATTTCTCTTTTCAAATATTAGGACTGTTAGATACCACCTTTTTCAACACAAACTACTAACATTGTGCATGCCACTGAGTCCAAAGTAATATTCCGTATATGCAGAGGTAGAGAGATTCCTTGGGTAGGTTCCTTCCCTTCACACACCAGGAAGCTATTGTAGAAATTGGTGACCCTAGTACTCAAAGTGAAGGTACCACTGAAGAAGAAATTTCCTTTTCACCAACCTCTAGTGCACATACAAAAGGAACATACCACACCATGGGTGATGCAGTAGATTATGATGATGCCCAACTAACATTTGAGTTTCCTAATAGTGACCAGGAAAGGGCTACAGTGTTGAAGAACATTCCTCCTTCGGCCTTGCTAGTTTTCTATGGGTTAATGACTAAAGACCCAGATACATTCCTCTTTGAATTTGATGTCTTATGTAGAAGTTATGATTATACTTTTGATGCACATAGGCTGAAACTTTTTTCTGCCACCCTCAAAGATGCAGCTTTGAGATGGTTCATGGGATTATGTAAAGATGTTGTTCCTGACTGGGACACCATGGAGAAATTGTTCTTGGAGAAGTATCAATACTACTGTAGAGGACCTAACAGGAGGAAGGATGATATATTCTAAATGACACAAAAGGATGATAAGCCTTTAGAGGATTATGTTGAAATATTTATGTTTTCTCTTAAGAAAAAACCCCAAAACAAGTTGTCAGAAGAGTCTCTCAAGCTAGTCTTTTTGAGAGGGGTTAATGAAGACTATATGGATGCCTTGATCCTCATTGGCCAGGGAGAAATTTCTCAGCAAGCATTTTTCAGACATTTGTAATGCATGTAGGAATTATTCCAGGACCTTCACAAAAAGGCCAAGAGAAAATAGAACATCAGTTCTTGGTAAATCATCTACCAGGGTTTCAATAGTAGAGTTGAGCAATCTGTTATCCAACATGAAGGAGGATATAATCATTCATTTGGAAAAATATTTGGATACTCTTTATATTAAGAAAAATCAAGAGGAAGTTGAGGCTATGCTCACTGAATATTGTCTAAGCTACAGGCAACGAAAAGTGAATTATAAATACAAAAGAGTGGCCAGTATCCAATAGGATAAAGTTGAGAAGCCTGATTTTCAACTAGTTGAAGGAGATGATGGACAACTCTTTTATATAGCACAAAAGAGGCCATGGTAGCAGAGACAAGGTATGCCACAAGACCCCCTTAGCTTTAATTCATCTTCTCTTTTTGGTAACCAAAAATTTTCTACTTGGAACTCTCAGCCTTAGCAAGCAAGCCAAAACTAGTGGTAGTACCCTCAACAGTGGCCACAAGCCCAGCCAAATTGGAACCAACAACCAAATCCTTGGCCATAGAAAATTTTTCAAGGTTCTAATTATAATCCACAATGGCCAACCCAATAGAATCAGTGGCATCCTCAGTGGCAGAAGGGTCAACAATGGCAGCAACAAAATATGAACTATCAACAACCTATGCTCCCTCCTCCACAATAACAACAAGCTGTAATGCCTCCATCAAATCCTACATCCTAGCCACCCAAGTAGAAAATACCCACCCAACCTGCACCTAACCCTAACACTAAGCCTGTTCAACATACTTATACTAATGAAGCTATGCAATACCCCACTTATGGTGTAGAGGTGAGTGATGTCCACCTCAGATCAGGAAAACAACTTGTTGGACCTTCATCTCCCAAAATTACAAAAATGGAGGATGAGGAACTTGTAGTTGAGGCTTTTGATAAACCATGTTTGGAGCCTGAACCAAATTAGGTACACCAAACTACCTCAAATCCCAAGCCACCTTTTCCTAAACAACTAGCTCTATAAAAGAATCACACACAGGTTGAGACAAACCTTTTAGAACAATTGAAAGATGCGAACATCAAAATACCACTCATCCAAGCTATCAAAGACATCCCTATCTATACCAAAACTATAAGGGATCCCTGCCTTAAGAAACTAGGTAGGAAAATAAAAGATCCACAAACAGATCATGTCTTAGGAAATCTTGCAAATATCATGTTAGGGAACATTACATTTCCTAAATATACCAATCCTAGTATTCCAATTACAGACGTTAAGATTAATAGGACCCTCATTAAGAATACTTTGATAGACTTGGGGGAAGCCATCAATGTCATGACAAAAGAAACAATGTAGTTGCTCTAGTTGATCAACCTTAGGCCCACACAAACTATTTTGCAATTAGTTGATAGGTCCATGATCAAGCTTGAGGGAATTATTGAAAATCTAGTCATTACATTGGATTCTTGGGAGTATCCTGCTAACTTCATAGTGTTGCAACCCAAAGTCAACCTTGCGAGTTATCCAATCATCCTAGGCAGGCCTTGGTTGGCAACAACCGATGCATTTATAGGGTGTAGGTCTGGTAAAATGATAATATCTAATGGGATAGTTACAAAGAACCTAGTTATTTATCCACCAGCCCAACCATATGCAAACCTTGAGAACACCATTTGGACCAATTTGGGTGAGGAGGAGTAAGATAACTATTCTCTATAGAAATTGATGACTATAGAGCATAGCCCCTTATTGGATGACCAAGATGAAGATGAGCTCATTGCTCACATAATCCAAAATGATTGTGGTAAGATCCCGCAACAACAAGACTGCCTCATATGCCTATAAGACCCCTTGCAAAGTAGTATACCTACAAATTCTATAAAAGAGACATCACAACTACTTCATTCATTACTTCCTCAATAATGTTTACCCATCATACCAAGCCTTGATCTCTCATCAGTTCAAGAGTCATCGAAGGAGTTGGAAATTATGCTAGGAAGGAAGTTAAATATCAATAATGTCTTGATAGAGGAACACAAAATTCTCTATAATTAGTGTTGTAGGCACACTCAGCTACATATGCATGGGATTACCATGATATGAAGGGCATAAATACTGATCTATACATGCATAGGATTTACATTAATGATGGCTATAGACCTATATGACAACCACATATATGTATGAATCCAACTCTAAAAGAGATAGTGAGAATTAAACTACAAAATATTTTAGACACAGGTTTTATATACCCTATATCAGATAGTGAATGGATTTCACCATTGGTAATAGTTCCCAAGAAAGGTGGGAAATGGAGAGTCTGTGTTGATTACAGGGAAATAAATGGTGCCACAAGGAGAATCACTTCCCACTACCATTTATTGACCAAGTTTTTGATTCTTTGGTAGGGAAGAAATATTTCTCATTTCTTGATGGTTTCAATGGTTATAACTAGATCAAGATTGCATTAGAAGATCAAGATAAGACCACATTCACCTACCCCTGGGGAATCTATGCATATTTTGTCTTACCTTTTGGTTTGTGCAATGCTCCAACTACCTTTCAAAGAACAATACTCAACATATTTTCTGATTATGCACATGATTGCATATTGGAGATATACATGGATGACTTCACTACTTATGGTGAAAGTTTTGAGGAAGCTCTCAGTAACCTGGAAAAAGTGTTAAAAATGTGTAAGGGACACAACCTATCACTCAACAATGAGAATTTTTTCATGATGATGACACAAGGAATAGTATTGGGACACTTTATATCTAGCACAAGAATCCAGGTTGATCCACACAAAATTGAGATAATATCTACCTTACACATTCCTCAAAAGCAAAGAGATATTAGGAGCTTACTATGTCATGCAAGTTACTATAGCCGGTTTATTAAATATTTTAGTAAGATTGCTACACCTTTATTTATTTTGTTGAGTAAGGACATTAAATTTGAATGGACCTCTGAGTGTCAACAATCCTTTGAAGAACTAAAGAAATCTCTGACTCAAGCACTAGTGTTGAGAGGCCCAAATTGGACTCTTCCATTTAAAATACATGTAGATGCTTCAAATTTCTCCATTGGAGCAGTCTTGGGTCAAAAGGATGGCAACAAGGAGTATGCAATTTATTATATCAACAAGAATCTTCAAGGGGCATAATTAAACTACACTGTAACAGAAAAAGAGATGCTTGCTATTGTTTATGCTATCAATAAATTCAGACACTATATTATTGGATATCTAGTCTTTGTCCATACAGATCACACAACAATCAGGTATTTGATGAACAAGCCAGTAGTTGGAGGTAGATTGGTAAGATGGCTACTTCTCTTACAACAATTTGACATTACCATTGTAGATAAACCTGGAAGAGAAAAAGTGGTAGCATATTTCCTATAAAGAATACCAACACAATCAATTGAAGGAGTGGTGGACAATTCATTTCCTAATGAACACTTGTTTTCTTTGCAAGTGCAAACACCCTAGTATGCAGATATTGCTAATTATTTGGTCACAGGGCAGATTCCACCACATTTCTCACCAAGAGAGAAGAGACAGTTGGTTCATAAATGTTTTCATTACTCTTAGATATCTGGTTATTTGTTTTATACAGGGCCTGATAACATCATGAGAAGATGCATCAAAGAATATGAGATTTTTGATATCATGAAAGCATGCCATGATGATCCATGTCGAGGTCATTTTGTAGCAAAGATAACAACTTTTAAGATCCTCACAACTTGCTATTATTGGCCTACTCTACATAAAGATGTTAAATACACCAAAAGTTGTGGTAGGTGTCAAAGGATGGGAATGCCAACAAAGAGTGATGAGATGCCTTTACAACCTCAGTTGAAATTGACACCTTTTGACAAATGGGGTTTAGACTTCATTGGGCCAATCTCTCCTACATCAAACAACAATGAATATATCCTTGTTTGCATTGATTACTTGACAAAATGGGTGGAAGTTAAGGCCCTATAGTTTGTAAGAGATGGTAATGTGGCTAAGTTTTTATATGAAGATATTTTTACTAGGTGTGGAGTACCTAGAGAAATAGTCATTGACCAAGGGCCCCAATTTACTTTTGATCTAATCACCAAGTTGGTTGAGGAATACCAAATCAGACATAAGAAATCAACACCCTATCATCCATATGCTAATGGTCAAGTGGAGGTCACAAATAGGGAGATTGAAAGAATTCTCACCAAGACAATGCAACTACATAGGAAGGATTAGGTTTCAAGGTTACCTGAAGTAGTTTGGGCATATAGGAAAACATTCCTAAAACATGGAAAACAACCACTGGGTTTACACCCTATGAGTTAGTTTATGGAAAGACAATAGTCCTTCCTATTGAATTTGAATACAAAACATTGAGGATAGTAGTAGACTTGGGAATGGATTTAACAGAAGCACAAAAAGAAAGGTTGCATTCTTTGAATGCATTGGATGAGATAAGAATGGAAGCAGTCCATCATAAAGAGGTAGTACAATAGCAGCGAATGAAATGGCATGATCAATACATTAAAACAAAAGTGTTCACTATGGGAGATTGGGCCCTATTATATGACTCAAGGTATAAAGATTTCAAGGGAAAATTCTAGTCTAGATGGCTAGGCCCCTATGAGATTAGCAAGGTTTACCCCAATGGAGCAGTATAATTGCATACCATTGATGTAGTATGGTTCTCACTTATTGTTAATGGTCATAGACTTAATTTATACAAGAAACCAGTGCAAGATGATGACTTCATCTTTTCATTGATCGAGCAATATGGTGCTCTAATGAACTTGAAATATAAACTAATTTACAGAGTCCTACATCAGTAACATGGGACATACCCAGGCATAATTTATCATGCTTTAAAACCACATGCACACACAATAAATTATCCATGATGTACAAATTCTTCTCTAGAGGGACCTATTCTTTAGTCCATTCAGTATTTATCAGGACCTATTTCAGATGGGACTTGAAAAGTAAATTTGTAAAATATAGAAGGGCCTTGTGCTTGGAGTACCTGCAACAACACTTGTTGAAAGTAAGCTACAATACCTTGGAAAAGTTGAATTTTTTTTCCCGTGCATTCCACCAAATATCACATGGGTCATTGATTTCCCAATAAAGCACCTGTAGCAAGTACATCTCAAGTCACAATTGCCAACTTTCTATCCACTCCCATGCATTTAATGTCAATCAAATTGATTGCATGCCAAAGTACATGTTTCTCCAGTTCCAAGTTGTGTCGAGCAATAATAGCCATCACGCACGTATGGCAGGTAACTTCTCATAGTTAAACTGGATTTCTTTTTGTATTCATTATTATTCTTGGTTTAAGTTATGCATGCAAAAAATATTTCACTAGTATTTTCAATTATTATCCTATCACCCCTGCCAAGTCATGCATGAAGTGAGGTCACTTCAATTAAAGTTGGGGGAAGGGGTATAATAGTCATGATTTTTTATTTTTGCCACCTAAGTTTGTCAGTTGGCATTTTATGGCATCCTCCTAAAAAATAGAAGACCTCTTTGTTATTTCTGATAATGTGATTTTTTCCCTAAAAATAAGCTAAGGTATAGAGATTTGAACTTAATTGAGCTAGAAGAAAGGGGATTGTGAAGTTACAGTATTGTGTATAAGAGAAGGCATTAGAAGGAGCAATAAAATTGGAGGGTTTTAAAGGTGGTGGAATCAAATTTTGAGTATAATTTGAACTTTTCAAGGTTCCAGAGCATCAAGACAATGGGAGGTGATGTTATAGGTAGGGAACCATTTGTGCATAAAGAAATATTAGTAGATACAATGGTTTTACCCCTCTTCACTAGAGTGGGATGATTAGAATATTTCTTGAAGCTAACGGAGTATGACAATGAAATGGCAAGAGGTTTTGCAGCTACATTGAAATATGATGAGGCATTAGTGAGAGGGTTGGTAGAGGATGCCTTTAAAATGGAAATTGCTCAAGTCACAGGATTTCCTTGTATAGGGGTTGAATACCCAACTCATGCAGATGCAGTGGTGGCAACAAAGGAGTTCTGTGAGCAAGGAGAAAATATGGAATCCACATCACAAGGTACAAAGCGACTTTCCCTTCCATTTTTTGGGGAAAATGTGTTGGTTATATCTTTAAATATCTTGCTTGTGATGGTCATCAAAACCTTTTATACACTGTGCATTTTAAGCTGTTAAATCATTTACGGCATGAAAAGTTGGTAAATGTACCCAATTTCCTGTATAATATGTTGAAGAGAATGGAATCTAAATACTAGAGGAAACAAATAGACACCACACTATTCGATCATTACTTAATAGCCCTACTGGTTAAAAGGAGTCTGGGAGTTCAACACCCACAGGTTAATTGGGATGACTTCAAAGATTGCAAGAACATCACCGAGTTGCTTGAAGAACTTGAAGCAGAGGATGAACCCCAATCTGAGTCTAAACCACAAATTGAACCTAAGAGAGAAATTTTTCTTGTTACACCATTGTCTTCACCTACCCACAACCAAAGCAGGTCTGAAAAACATGACATATCAGAACATAGGCCAATGGTAACATAAGAGCCCTCATCCTTTAAAAACCCTAGAGCTAGGGGAGGTACTGCATCAACATCTTCTAAAGGGAAAAATAAGAAGAATGGTGTTGAGAAATAGAAGAATGTTGTAAAGGAAGGGAATGCAGAGAAGAAAAAGGGAAGTGAAAGGAAGAAAAAGAGAAAAGTTACACAAAAATTTTTTGCTCCAAGATGCTCAGGTAGGTTGAGAAGGTAGAATGTTGAGAAAAGAAACATGGAAGAACACAAACAGGAAGAAAAGAGTGGACAACAACACCATGATGCCATGATGATAGACACATATACAAAAAAAGAAAGAGATGCCCCTAAAAATGTTTTAGCTAATATTCCTAAAAATACCAATGTGCTTATTAGGAAAAGAAGATATATTTCTTCTTCCTCTGATTTTGATTAATAGGATATCTTTATTGCAAAGAAAACAAGGAGAGTAGTCCCCAATAGCCCCATTAGGGAAATATTTGATGTTACAGGGGACGATGATGATGATTTGAATTTTGGAAAAGAGGAAGAATTGTTAGAAGACAAGAATATAAGGAAAGAGCTCCAGGAAGCTCTTGATAGAATAACACAATTGTAAGCACAAGTGAAAGGATATGAGTAGAGAGACAAAGAGAAGGAGATAATAATTCAGGAGTTGGAAGAGAAAATACAGACTTACAGTCATGGAGCTAAATTGGACTTACTAACATAGATGGTTGAGGGAAAAATATGAATTAAAGAGAATGTAGCATTAAATCCATAACCTCTAACACCAACATATCACACTAATTTTTCTTTAGGTTTTGCATTGTTGAAAATCACCAACCAATTCAAACAAGAAAAAGAAAATTGGGAGAAGGAGAAACAAATTTTGAATGCATCATTAGAAAGCAAGAATTTGGAACTGAGTAAATTGGAGGGGAAATTGATAGAAGTAATAGGCAGAGCTATTCAAATTATTGAGTGTAGACCTCCACCTAGAGTGTATGCATTGTTTTAAAAGAAAATTTTCTTAGTTTTTAGTTTAATAAGTTTATTAATGATCAACCTTTTGCTCTAAACAAGAGGCATAGTTTTCTCAGTTTCTTTAATACAGTCAATTTGGAAGAGTATGACCAGTTGTGTGAGTATTATCTACAAAATATGTGATGACATAGGAAATTGAATGGAATCCCTTAATCTATGTTGGGGATTTTCAAGTAAGGGACCTGACATCCTATTTAAGAAATGAGCAGCTCTGAGGAGAACTAATGGAAAAATATGAGGAACAAGAGAAAATAGTGGCACTGTAGCTCAGGAAGGAGGCAATAGATCCCAATAGAGTCATCATTTAATAGTTGACACTCCTTTATCATCGGGGTCCAGGAAAGATAATTTTAGACTTGAGACTTTGAGATTACAAAAGAATTCAACAACTAGCAGTGACCATCCTCCAAAACTGCCTAAAACATGTGGAAAAGCTTGACCCCAGAATTATAGAAGAAAGAGCTTCAGTCTTTCCATAATTTTATGAACATGTTTGATAGATTACACAAGTACATCAAGGTTTCAAGAATAAGAGGAGTGGAATGGCTTCCACTTACTTATCATCCTCATATTCTACTTCGTCCAGTGCCACATTGGACAGGAGAAAAGAATGATCAATGTGGGAAAGAAGAATCAATTAAAATGGATAGACTTGCATGTTACAATGGTTTTTATCTCAAGCAGGGACAAGGAGTCAATATAGCTATGGATCTTAGGAAGATTTCCCTATACTACAATCTTCTCCCCTAGGTGGTTTAGTTAAGTATTTTTCTTGAGGACAAGCAAAAAGATAAGTTGGGTGGAATGATGGGCTTAGTCATTAGTACTTTTTATATTTTCTTTCAAAAAATTTACATATGTTTTCTAAGTACATTTCAAACAAAAGCTTCCATAATATGGTATCCTTTCATACATACTTTGCAACTTTGAACCTAGTTTGTGAATGTGAAATATGGTGATAATATTCGTAGTATTGCATGATTTAAACATGAGTATGTATGCATATAAATGGAATTATGCGACTTAATTATGATGGTTAGTTGCATATGTATGTTGTGGATTAACCTCTCTACAGCTCAACACGTGGTAACAAGAATGGAGCATTTGTAGCAAGAACTAGAGCAACGAAGTAGGGATCAGTGGAGTTCAAACTGCCTAAAGTGCAGGAAGTTGTGGAGCTGAACGTAAGCCATCATGGAAGGAATAAATGCTGAAGAAGGATACTTGTTCTAGAATTTTGAACATTTTTTTACGTGTCTCACGTGAAAAATATTTCATTGAAGTTCTTGTTTGAATAGGTCTCTTCTTCCTTTTTAGTTAGAATGAATAAGTCGATCTTAATTTCATATCCTTGTATCTAGGAGTGGGATTAATGATTATAGTTAGTTAGCATTTTGAATAAGACTCTCCCCATTTTTGTATAAAGTCAAGGGATGAGTTCATAGTAAAGTTAGTTGGTTGTTAAGTTGTTAGCAGTTAGTCGTTTTCCAGTTTCAAGTGATCAAAAACATGTTAAAATACAATTATTGAATACAATCCCCAAGAAGGATTTTGTTTTAATATCTATTGATATGCAATGAATGGAGTTGTATGTTACATGGATGTGTAAGAATCTGAGCTAGATTTGGTTCTAAGTTAAGTGAGATAGTCCCCTAAGCTAGCCACTTGAGGTACTGCCCCTCACTTCATTTATTTACTTGTTCATTTATGCATTCCTGTTAATTTTGTTTTTATTGCTTTATAAATGCCTTGCAAAGTAAAGTAGAATAGCTTTTACAGTTGATTACAATAGTTGTTGTTCATGAACAAATTTGTAATTAATGAATCATAACACTCTGGAGATTAGAATTGGTTATTTTGTTACTTTGAATAGTTTTGGATTGATTATGTACTTTCTTGTTATTAGTAGTCACCTACATCTTATGTTGCAGGTACCCATAGCCATTAGGTTCTGTAACCACTTTTACTATTTTTGCAATTTTGTAATATTCCAGCAAAGTAGAATAGTTTGGATAGGTTTGCATAGGATAATTTAGGTGAACAAGAGTCCATGAAGGCACATATAGTGCAATACAGTCATAAGTTTACGCACCTTGGTTAATGATTTAATGCAATCTTAAGCAATGTGAAGTGGATTATTTAGCCAACTAACCATCTGAATTAAGTAAATGTTACCAAGTTTACAATACATTAGCTTAGAATCTACACTTGGAAAAATGGAACTGAAAATAGATGAGTGGCTTAAAGCAAAAGAAACAATTAAAGCTGCACAAAGTGAATTAGATGCAAAGAATTCTTATGTTGACATTTCACTTGGAAATTAGAATTATTTTGTAGCTTTTCACAATGAGAGGAGAGATCCAAAGGTGGAGGCACAACATATTGAGAAGGATAGAGAACTGTATTGTAAAGTGTTGGCACATAGACTAGGAAATGTTTATGCTACAAATGGGGTAGCCATTATGCTAGTTGAAAGGGGTCAATTTGATATTGGAAAGGAAATTTTTACATAGGTACAAAAAGCTACAACATGAGACATTTTTGTTCAGATGCCTGATGTGTGGGTAAATCTAGCACATGTTTACTTTGCACAAGGACAATTTGCGCTTGTAGTGAAAATGTATCAAAATTATTTGAGGAAATTCTATTTTGGCACTGACACCCAAATTTTATTATATTTAGCTTGAACACATTATGAAGTAGAATAGTGGCAAGATTATAAAAGAACATTATTAAGAGTAGTAGATTGTAACTACTATAAGTTTCCAATTAGAAAGTTATAGATTTTGTGTTTAATGTAATGAGGGTTTCAAATTACCTTTGAATTCGTTGCAGAGGGCATCCCAAAACTCAACTTTGTTGCAAAGGGCCTCACCAACTTCAAATTCATTGCAGCAAACTCCAAATTCCTTGCCCTTCCCACTTTTTCAAAAGTCTCAGGTCCTCTCCAAACAATCTTTATCGCCCATGCAAGTAGCTACTATAACTCAAAATGCCTCAATGTAGTTGTCAAGTGCCAGGGTAAATGAATAATGAATTGTGCACCCATGCAAGTAGCTGCTAAAACTCAAAATGCCTCAGTGTAGTTGTCAAGTGCTAGGCTAAACACGAATAATGAATCATGCATAATACACTCCCACCAATCATTTCCCCAAATATTTTTTTCAAATTTTATCTAATTTGTATTTGCGTGACTAACTTTTTAGTCATTTTTATTTGTGTGAATAAATAATTTTTTACTCAACGACCTAATTAGTCATTTATTTATTCATTTATAGCCGTTTTGTAAAAAATAGTAGAATTTAGTCATTTTTAGTTGTTGTGACTAAATTTTTTAGTCACCTAGTCATTTATTTGCCAAATTCTACTAGTAATAGGTTCATCATAAACCACCTTCACATCTTTGAAAGTCTACTTCGTCCAAAGCACTTGAGTACAACAAGATGCTGCACTAATATATTATGCTTCTGCAATGGATAAAGACATTGAATCCTACTTTTTTTTGAACCATGAGACCAATCTATCTCCCAAAAATAATGCACTTCCACTTGTACTTCTTTGTTCATCAACACAATCTTCCCAATCAGCACTAGTATAGGCACTCAAAGAGAAATTTTCTTCCTTTTTCTACCATAGGCCATAATTTGGAGTACCCTTCAAGTATTTGAAGATTATTTTCACAACCTTCTCATGAGATTTCTTAGGATTGGCTTGTAATCTGGAAACCAAACATACCACATCCATGATATCCAGTCTGGAAGTAGTTAACTACAACACACCTCCAATCATGGAGTTGTAGAGAGTCTGATCAACTTCTAGAGACTCATCAAATTTGCTTAAGTGACAACTTGCCACTATAGGAGTACCCACTGGTTTGGAATCTTCCATCCCAAACTTCTTCAACATTTCCTTTACATATTTGGCTTGAGAAATGAAGATACCACCATCTTTTTGAATAATTTGAAGTCTAAGGAAGAAGGAAAATTCACCAATCATTGACATTTCAAATTCTCTTGTATTTATTCTACAAAATTTTTACACATATTATCATCTCCACCAAAGATGATGCCATCAACATACACAACCACAATCAACAACTTGTCTTCCTGAACCTTGATGTACATATTACTATCTACATTACCTTGAACCCTTGTTGAAGTAGGCACTTATCCAATCTAGCATACCAAGATCTAGGAGCTTTCTTAAGACCATATAGAGCTTTCTTGAGTATGCAAACCATATCTGGATTCTTTGATAACTGAAAGCCATCTGGTTGCTTAATATATACCTCTTGTTCTAGATCACCATTCAAGAAAGTTGACTCGAAATCTATTTGATATACTTTCAAATTCTTACAAATTAGGTTCAAAAAGGTTTTCATTATTAGATGGTTTTTCTGGTTATAATCAAGTTTTAGTCAAAGAGGAAGACCAATATAAAACTACTTTCACTACTAAATTAGGAACAATGGCATACAAAAGGATGCCTTTTGGATTGTCCAATGCTAGAGAAACCTTCCAAAGGGAAATGGATATAGCTTTTAATGGGTTGATTAACAAGTTTGTGTTAATTTATCTTGATGATAGCATTATTTTTTCCAAGAATGCTAATGAACATTTTGTTCATCTTAGGAAAGTATTTGATAGGTGCAGAGAATATGGTGTCTTACTGAACCCAAAGAAGACTATTTTTTTGTCCATGAAGGTAAAATTCTTGGCCATGTAGTGTCAAAAGAAGAAATTTCCATTGATCCTAAAAGGATAAGTGTCAAATTGGCTTTGCCTTTTCCAAGTCATAAGAAGGGTTTACAAAGTTTTCTTGGTAGGATCAATTTTGTGAGAAGATTTATATGTGATATAGCATATCTTTTGAAGCCATTAATAGCTATGTTGAAGAAAAATGTTTGTTTCAGCTAGTCAAAAGAAGGAAAGAGAAGTTTTGAGAATATCAATATCAAGGATTTCATACTATATGCTTTTGGAAGCATGGATACAATCTCAACTATGCTAGTGTAACAATATGAAGAGGGATTAGAGTATCCAATTGCTTTCTTCAGCCAAGGATTTGAAGAGTATGAAGAAAGGTATTCTTTTGTGGAAAAGAATGTTTTAGCTATGTTTAGAAGCCTTAAAAAAATTAGGCACTTGGTTTCAAATAACAAGATAAATTCGATGGTTGCTCACCCAATTGTTAAAGAATTTTTGCAAAACAAAGATATAAATGATAAAAGAGCTAGTTGGATAAAAAAATCATTGAATATGACATTGAAATCAAGGGTAGTAAGCTAGTAAGAGGTAAAGGTTTATATAAACAACTGGCTCGTAAGTTAGAAAACATCAAAGAAATCGAAGAAGAGGTTGTCCAAGTGCTTAATAATGAAGATAAAGTTGTTGTCCCAACTTCTCCTCCAATTTGGGTGCATGAAATGATGTATTATCTTCAAACATGTGAGTGTCCTAAAGTCTTAAACAATGCAAAAATAAGGTATTTTATATTTCAAGCAACTCCATTTATAATTGTAGATGGCATCTTGTTTAGAAGAGATTTCAGTGGAGTTTTGTTAAGATGCATTGATGCTCATAAAATTGATAGGATTCTTAAAGAATTCTATGGTGGGGTAGTAGGTGGTCATTTTTCACCAAGATCAACAACCCTTAAAATCATAAAAGTTGGTTACTTTTTTCCTAATTTATATAAGGATGCACATGCATGGGTAAGAACGTGTAGAAAGTCTGCTTTATTTGTAGGAAAAAAGAGGTTGGAAACCTTACCATTGCATCCAATTCAGTTAGAACAACCCTTCATGAAGTGGGGTCTTGATTTTATTGGGCTCATGAATCCACCATCTAGTTCAGGGCACAAGTGGATACTACTTGCAATGAATTACTTGACCAAATGGACTGAAGGAGTAGCATTGAAAGAGGAAAATGAATACTTGGTCCTAAAATTCTATGAAGATTTTGTTGCAAGGTTTGGTACTCCTAAATCCATTGTTTTAGATAATTCATTAACTTTTGTTGGCATAAAAATTATTGATTAGATTGCTAAAAATGACATATTTTTGAGTGCTTCATCTAACTGTTACCACAGGGTAATGGTCAAGTTGAGTCTATAAATAAAAATTTGATCACCATCATCAAAAGAATAATAGAGGACAATCAGAGAGCTTGGAATAGAAAACTAAAATTAGCCTTATGGGTTGATATGATCACTCCAAAAGATCTATAGGTAATTCACCTTAAGTTCTTGTGTATGGAAAAGAGGCAAGGCTACCCATTTCACTTGAGTTACCAACACTTATCCTAATGAAGGAGTTGGAATTAATGGAAGAAGATCCAATAGAAGTAAGACTTGTTGAGATTATTGGGCTAGAAGAAACAAGAAAGAAAGCAATGCATAACTTGGAGTTTCATTAAACACAAATGAATATTTTTTTTGAATAAAAGGTAGTTCCAAGAGTTTTCAATGAAGGAGATTTAGTTCTAAAATGGGATGATTTGAAAAGCATGCCTAAAAAGTACACCAAATTTGATGCCATGTGGAGTGGTCCTTTCATTATCATAGGTTGCAAGATGCACAACGCTTTTTAGTTGTCCAAACTTGATGAAGAAGAGCTACCAATACCAGTTAATGGGATTCACCTCAAGCATTGCTATTGAAGTATTGATCTACAATTGCATCATATTAGGATAGGTTTTCTGATTCAATAAGTGTTGTTGCACAATTTTATTTGAGTCTTCCCTTTTCAATAAGTGTTGATGCACAGTTTGTTGTCCTATTAGAGAACTTTTGAGTCACTTTCCTTTCAAGAAGTGTTGATGCACAACTAGTTTTTTCCTTTTAGAGGATTGATTGGGTCTTGTTTTAGGTTGCTCAGTCTTAGGTTGTTGCTATTCTATATGTCTCTTAGTTGTCTTATGAGTTTTGCAAGTTATTTTCAAGCCTACGACTCTATTTCCAAATGAATATGCAAGAAATATTGGTCTTTTCATTTTTAGTAGGCAAACCACCCTAAGGTTGCCAAGAATGTAGTCCATTTTTTATTTTAGAGTCCTTGGCATTTTTTAAATATCTCATTTAAAATAAATTTTGGGGGTCTAAGGACAACAAGGGGAATTTAATGTTTTCATTATTTAAAATTCTTGGTCAAGTTTTAGTAAAATAAAACTTGGCATTATTATTTCAAATCCCTATTCCACACCAAAAAAAGAAAAAAAAAGAAAAATCCTCCATGCCAAAATTATGGAAAATGACATGCAAAAAAAAAAGGACAAAGAAAACTCACACTACATAAAAAATGAAACAAAGGACTCTAAGTTTAAGCCCTAAAAGTGGAGGAAAGGGAAAAGCTAAAGGAAAGACTTCATGTTAAGGAGGAGAGTTAGGGTTTTTCTTCAGCTGGAAGCTTTACTTTCAATTTCAACAATGAGAAATGTATGTTGTGGTAAGGATAATGCATGGAATTATTGGATAGCCTTGAGAAGATTGTTATTTCTAGCCCATGCAGATACATGCATGTGCAATTCATCATTGAGAGTATTTTTCTCTATTCAAACCTTTATATGGTATCTACTTTGGTTATTCTTTTAAGTTTTGAGAGAAATTTGCCTTGGCCCCTCACCATTTTCTTCTAAGATGTTGTCTCTATACTTCTATTGTTTGCTATCAAGCATTTAAAGAAGTAATAGTCAAAGAAAATGATGATAATCTTTCAAAGGAATCTATTAACTAACAAAGGATCTATATTGCAAACAATAGGCAAGCCTTCAAGGATATAGTGTCTTGAAGGGTTTTTCAAGAAACTAAAAGACTGTTTAGGCTTTTTAGAGATCAAGAAGTATGTAGAAATATGCAAGTGGGAGGGAAAATCATCTTGTTTATGGATTGAAGTAGAGGTGAATATAGAAGCTTATGGAGATGAATAGTCATTCCCATACTATTTATAGTGCAATAGTTGATTATGCATCATTGGAAGGTGTTTGTTTTTAGATATTGAATGGGAAAATGAAATGGAACAATTCAATAGTTTTCTCATAGATTAAAATGGAAAAAGGTTTCTTGAATAAATCCTTCTCAAAAAGTCATTTTTCTTTAAGGGAAAATATTCAGAAGCTCTTTTTTCAGATGATTCTATTCACAAGAATGGATTTTGGTGAAAGTAAGAAAGCAAGTGAATCAAAAATAAGTGTTACAAATGCTTCCATAAATAAGGTAGAAAACATGCTTATGACAGGGCATGCATTCACAATGAACATGATGCAAATATTATATAAAGCAATTGATTCTCATCATGCTAAAAAATGAGGAAATTATCCCTAATTCCACGAGGGAAGAAGGGCAATAAAAAGCCAACAAACACTTCGATGTATTGATACAAGTGCATGCAAGGAAATGGTAAATCCATCTAGGGAGTTAGATTAAAGGAGGTTTGTCATATTAATCAAAGTTTGATTACTTTGAGCACTATCCTTTAGAGACCGAGTGAAAGAAATATGATGAGGTATAAAAGTATACGAGCAAGATGCTTTTCTAGGGTCAGGAGAATTTCAAGAAACCTGTTGTAGAATCTACATGGAGTCCTCTAACACTGTTTCATGAAATTAGGAAGTTGGGTTATTTGCAAGGAGAAATCCATCTTATTTAGATGCCAGTAGCCTTAACAACAGAGATGAGACCCTTGCAAGCTTTCTAAGATACTTTGTTTAACTCTTATTGCTTACCAAATAGGAAAGATGCTTAATGGTCATGAGCCAAAGATTGTATATGGACTTGCTACTATTGAATGTACATTAATAGAGGATAGTCTTTATGCCCAAAACCTATGAAATTCCTATCAATGAAATGCACCTTGGCATCAAGTGTCATTAATCAATGTAGAGAGCAATCCAATACAGTCAACATGAAAGACTAAGATTGATGGCAATGAATGAAGGTAATGCCTTGTATGAAAACTAATCAATGAGTAGGCCTTATGATAATGCTTAAATTTAAGTGTGATGAAGGTTCCATAAGAATTAAAATAATGGAGAATCATTAAGAAGAGTGCCAGTGGTCTACTACAAGGTTCTCTTTTTCTTTAAACAAATTACTAATTTTGAAGGGGTCATGATAGTGAAGGGTCTTTTACAACCTTGTCATAGTCATATGAATAATGGACAAAGTTTGTAGGAGAGAAGGACAGTCCTTGTTGACAATCATCATGAGATCTAAGAGGACATTGCTTGCAAGGGTAGAAAAGTGTAATGAAATTAGTAAAAAGATAGTCCTATTCATTCATGAATGGAGGAAAATAGTCAAGGTTTCTATAAGAAGCAAAAAGTGAACATAAGACAATCATTTTCATTCACGAGTAGAGGACAATAACAAGGTTTTTAGCATCAAAGTGCGAGGATAAAAAAAAGGGAAAGTTAACAATGAAAGGAATTGTGAGGACAATCATTATGACTGTAATGAAGAACAAAGTATGATTGCAATGAAATCAAATGATCATTGTGCTTATATCAAGTTGCAACTAGGGAAATGTTCTTTTTATTGGGGCAAAGATGACATTGGAAAACATGGGTCAATCATAACAATAAGAAGGGATTCTATACAGTAGCCTATAGTTACATTCCAATGAAAGGAATTTTGAGGACTCATATGCCATAGGTAAACTAAAAAAATTCATTTAATTCACTGTCAAGGGAAAATTCTAGTTTGAAGGACTATCATTATGAGTTAAAATAAATTCAATAAGGGAAACCAATGTTCTTGTGATAGTATATTAAAGGTTTCAAGGGGGGTTTCATAAAGGAGGATAGTCCCATCAATGTTTGATAAGATATGATTTCTAGGGAAAAGATAGTCACAAAATTATGAAATGTGGGCATGGTATTTAATTTGAAGACACAATGACAATGCTCATGGAAGATGAAGACATGACAAACCATCATGACAGTCTTTATGACTGAAATCTTGACATTATGAATATGAACACCATGAAGGGATAGTCAAAAGCTCAAGGCAAAAACACACATGAAAGAATAAGTTACCATGTCCTTAGCAGTAGTTCAAAGGATGTAAATAGAAACCAAGGGACTACTTATGCAAGTTTCAAAGACTTTACACCTATAAGTTACCATATGACAGTGGTCTTGGTATTTTATCGACTCTGAGATGCTTCTATGCTATGATGAGTATGAGGTAAAGTATGACAATTTGAAAGGAAACAATGGGAGGAACTGTCACATGACATGATGCAACACTGTGAAGATAAGAGTAACAATTAAATCAAGGGGAAGAGTTTGAAAATTAATGCAATGGGCATAGTCATGTTTTTAAAAGTCAATATGCTAAGCACAATAATGTTTCTAAGGGTTTAAGCATAAATGGTTGAAGGAAATAATGGAAGGGAAATCATGAAGTGTTCAAGGACAATCCTATAAGAGAAAATGCACATGAATCCACAAATGCTCATGAATGAAGGATAATATAGCAGCCTTAAGTGGACACTGTTATGTTTTGATAACCATGATGAACTAAAGAGGTCAAAGGAAATTTTATAGACAACCAAGTGGCTAAAAGAAAGTCATATTTCTCATGAATTTGGTAAAGTCAAAACCATGTAGAGGGTAGAGTTACCATAGGAAGTTTGTAAAGAATACAGTCAAGTTGAGGGTAGAAAACCAAAGATCATTCAAGGAGGCAGAGATCATAAAAATCAGAAATGCTCAATCAATCATTGGAACTATTTGACCTGTAGCATATCCTACAACTTTTATTTGTTATGAATTGGGGGTGGCTATAAGATGCCAATGATAGGACTGTCTTTTTTCTTCAAAGGATAGGTTGATATGATGATGGTGAAGACCTAAGTTATCTGCTAGCAACTTATACACCTATAATGATGCAAGGATTTTTTACAAGCTGATCACAAGTTAGGTGATGTTCATGCTCAATTTTGATGTAATTTGAGGCAGTTTAGGCCAATTTTAGGAGCCCTCATTGTTATAACTGAAGTTAGGGGGAGTGTGAGCCTAAAATTATGTATTTTGGGGTAGTTTGAAGGGATTAAATAAAGGTTTTTTTTTATCATTAGACACCCAAGAGATTAATATGCAAAGGATTTAAACTCAACTTTTCAATCAATTTTTTTCCCAAATTTAGAGATCATCTCAAGTTCAGTTAGAGGTGGAGTTTCAAGATGCATGCAAAAGTCAAAAGGGGCAACAATTTGAGTCAACTCTTATCAACTCATCTACACCAAATTTTTCATGCTTTTGGTTCTAGTTTCTCATTCAATTCCTCATTCATGCACACTCAATGTCTTCCATGATGTTCTTCAGTAAATTTGAGGTGGCTTTCTATAAAGCAAATCATTCAACTCTTTTTGAGTTAGTTATTTCATTCCTCTTTTTGCCTTAAGCAAAAGAGATGTATTGTAATCATTTTGAGATTAATAAAGCAACAACATAGTTTTATTTTCAGTATTCCTCAATATTTTTACAAGAAAACTCCTTTTATGATTTTTGTGATATTATAAATGCTAATCCATGAATTATGTTTCGTTGTAATACATTTCTTTATAGAATAAGCAAAGCCCATATAGGTCATAGGCTGTGTCAGTTGTTTTTTAGTATTTGCAGCTATGAAAACACATAGTTTTCCTTCAACAAAACCAGAAGCATAACCTCCCTATGAATAATTTTTGTATGAGTTTGTAAAAATTGAGTTTTGCAAAGAATAGAGAAATTTTTGAGGGAAATTTTGTGTTAGGATAACAAGTACGAAGCCTTTTATCATTGGTGCATCACCTCCTAGGTCAATTTTATCTTAAATTTTAGTTTTCTATCCTTTTTCGTATCAAGACAACAAGCTTTTAGGAGGTTCATCAAGGGAATTGATCAAATGTGGAGGTTCATCTTCACCATAGGAAACCCATAGCTTGAAGATGATCCCATATTTCATAGGATAGATAAGTTTCATACTTAGCTTAAGGGTGCTATCCTCGTGACAACAATTTCATTGTAGCACGATGCTACTTTGCATCGCAATTTTATAAAGAAAGTGCATAGTGAAAATGCGCAAAGCGGTGGATCATTAGCCTTCAAGTTCATGATAGGTTTTCATTACATCGCAAGAGCTCTTCACATCACATTTTGTAGAATTGAGCACATAAAGAAAATGCTATGGGAATATAAAGGTGCAAGGTCGGGACAGGTGTTAATTTTTTGCTTCATCGCAAGTGCTCTTCATAGAGCATTTTCAATTTCTCGGCGCATAGTGAAAATGCACAAAGCTATATTTTATAACATGAGGACAAGTGTTCAAATTCTATTGCGGTGCTTAAATCCTTCATAACAAATTTTCTCCTTGATAACACAAATTGAAAGTTCCATGTGAGGATGACATCAAAGATGGATAGATGGCTTCATTTTATTGCATCACATTTTTTTAGTAGAGTGCATTTTTTATTCTTCAATGTGTACCCAAAATGTGCTCAATTCTAAAAGACAAGGAGGGGACATGTTTCACCCTCAAAATTCAATGCAAAGGTTCTTTGCATTGCATTTTCATAGCCTATCCCTAGAGCCCTCAACATCGAGAGCGGTCTAGTCTCACAGGGAAATACCCAAGCCTACAAAGACAACCATTTATCAACTAGTTCAAATGACAAGCCTTGTGTTTAGGCTAAAAACAAGAACGTGATGAATGATGGCATAGTAGATGCTAAGGTGGTCCTTAGTGCTCTTAGGCCAAACACCAATTTAATGACTAACACTCAACCAATCATACAACAAACAACATCACCACAAAATAATCAAATCAATAACACTGAAACACAATAAAGACGAACTCCCAACATGAACAACTATCCAAAACGTAAATACACACAGTTGTCGAAACCTATTGAAACTATCACAAATAAATTGGTTGAGTCAAACTTGATAACACTTCCCAAATTTGAAAACTACCAAGAACCACAGGATAAACCACCCTAGTACAACGAAAAGGATCTTTGTGACTTTCACAAAATTAAGGGACACAAAACATCAAACTAAATGAGGCTCAAAAATGTTATCCAAGATCTTATCGAGAAGGGAGACATATTTGTCGAAGTACCAGTCGACAACTAGGATCTCAAGATATACAAGAACCCTATGCTAGATCACAACAAAGGAAACAACAATGGAAAACATAAGGATTACACAAACATGTAGCATGTCTATTCCAATGTAGTCGATTCCTGTGATGACCATCAAAGGGCCTAGTGTGGAGTGTGGAGTCACCACATGACGTGGAAAAGTCACCATCCAAGGAGCTCCATCTCAAGGGTGATCCCACAATATGGTTTACAATTTTTGGCTAAAATGGACATTGAACTGATTTTTTTTAACTAAATCTTCACTTTTGGGCACCTATAGCAGCTAAACCATGAGGAATTTGAAGATGATGCAAACTAGTGATTTGTGACATTTTGTCTGTAGATTCTAAATATATTTTTTTCAAAAATTTTGGAATCAGATTGAACTTATTTTTCCATCTCCTTTGAAAACTAGTTTTTAATAGTAAACACCATTTTTAAAGAGTGACATTACTAGCTAACACATATAACTTTTTTTTATGAAGGATAAAATTCTAATTTTTTCGAATTTAGATTCGTAACTACGATATCTATTGCATAGAATTTCTTTTATAGCATTTCATTGAATATTTTTTTCTTAGTTAAGTTTCAAAGTAAAACCAATTACAATATGATTTACTGGATAAAACATTACTTTTTTGTATGTACTAAAATTCAAATTTTTTTTTGTTGGATCAGGGACATCAATATCTAGTGTATTGATATTTTTTAATTTTTTTTTGATAATCTACTGTTTTTCCACATGTAGAATAGGGAGCTTGATTCTTGGTGAAAAAACTATGTTTAATCAAACTAAAAAGAAATACATAATAAAACCAAAACATATTAAAATTATATTTGATGGATAGCTCATTTCGAAGAATACCATCATCCAATTGGGCATGTGAAGTCTCCTCCATTTTCATCCTCAACCTGAGCTTCGAAAGGAAAAAAATTGCGGAGACTTTATAGAAGAGGGGGAGAAGGGGGAAAAAGGGGGGTTCTTATGGACCCCCCCTTTTTTTTGAATTTTCCTTTGTTTTTATTTTTAAAAATGTGCCAAAAGGCAGGCTCTATCATTAAAGAGGTTTTGCTCGAAGGGGGGTTCAAGCAAACCCATTTTTTGGTCCATATGAACACCCACTTTGTGTGAACCCCTAAAAACCAAAACAAAATTCATGGGAGCATTTTTGCAATTGTTATTGAGAAAGCAACGAGTACAACTATTAGAGCATATGACGATCAAGAGCAGGTATTGCAAGGCATCATTACGCTACCCATCCAAGTGGAATCTATCATTGTAAAACTACATGCCAAGTGTTAGACCTTGATCTCCCCTACAACATCTTGCTTGGGTGACCCTTGATTCATGCCCTAAAAGCTATGGCTTCAACCTATCACCAATGTGTAAAGTTTCCTTTTGAGGACAAAGAAGTTACCATCCATGGAGATCTTGAGCCTTTTTACTACTACAAGAACCTTGAGGCCAAGTTTTACAAAACAACCCAAATCCCTAAAAATGATGAAGGGCCTACACCATCCTCCTCATTTGTTGACCCATCATCCCTTGCATCTACTTTAGAAATAAAAACACCCATTGTGCAGAACATTCCTGACATCAAAGCAGTGATCCAGGATGATGGTTGTGGAAACTATAAACTAATGAAGGATAATTTTGTGTTGGGGAAGCTACCTCTTTCTCCCAAATCTCATGGGAAACCAACACCTATCAACAAAGTGGCCGAAACATTAAAGATGGCAGCTACCACATTCACCAAGTGGGGGGATTTAAAAAAATATGTCAATGAGGAGGATATCTTTAAACTACTCTATCAATATGATTGACCCGTGCCCGTTCTCCCCATGGAAGATGACAATAAAGGCTTGCAGCTAATGAAGGGATGGGGGTATAACAAGAATGAGAAACTAGGTCAAAATGATAATGGTTTTCTATAACCCATTTTTCTTGAGAAACGTCCAAAGAATCTTGCCTTAGGATGTACTACTGGAAAGGTTACCCTCATTGGAAAAGGTACTTCCATGAAATGAGCTGAGGCTTCCTCTTGGTTACCAACATTGTGTGATACTACCCTAGACAACTCCCCCTTCGATGTTGCTGACCTATTTGAGAATAAATCTCTTTTCATGATATCCACAACATATTTTGGCCCAAATGACCAAACCATTGAAATAAGCCTAGTATACCCACAACTCATCAACTGGGACCAACGAGGACCATTGATTCTAGATTTATTGAAAAACGATGAAGCAATCTTAGAATTCATGGGACTCTGTGACAACTTACCATGGGTAGATCACAAAGCTAGTTTTGATATAGAGCTAGACAAAAGGGAATTCTATGGGGAGATGATTGAATCCTTCAGTTGCAAAATTGATGACACACAAATAACATGGTGATATTTGAGTGAAAACCACACTGTGGTGCTCTCTGATCCTAAAATAGTAAAAAGAAAGAATGTATCCAAAGGTGAAAACTTCTCTGAGGTACCCAAGGAATGAGGGATTCAATCTCCCCCTTAGTGAAATGTATCCAAAAAAGCCAACAATGCTAGCAGAGAAGGCTACTCCAGTCAATGTGGGAACAAAAGATGCACCCAAGATCACTTTCTATGTTGAATCTTTATTGGATGAAGAATAGAAAAACCTAACAGCATTCCTGAAAGAGTGAAGAGCTAAATTTGCATGGTCATACACATATATTCTAGTGCTCGATCCATAAGTAGTTGTGCATCACTTAGTAGTCTATCTCGAAGCCAAACCAGTGAAGCATAAATTAAGAAAGATGCACCCTTAGATAACACTCTTGGTGAAAATTGAGTTACAAAAGCTTCTTGATGTTGGATTTATCTGACCAATAGATTATCTTGAGTGGGTTTCAAACCTAGTACTGGTCTCCAAACCCACTGGGGGCATCAGAATATGCATGAATTTCAAAGATTTAAATAAAGCATTCCCGAAGGATGATTTCCCTCTTCCTACATCAACATCATCATGTATTTAACAACTGGACATGAAATGCTATCACTCATGGAAGATTTTTCAAGCTATAATCAAATCATGATCGCCAAGGAAGATCAACATAAAATTGAATTCACTTGTCCATGGGGAACATATTGTTGGAACACGATGCCATTTGGGCTAAAGAATGCAGGAGCAGCCAATCAAAGAGCAATGACCCACATCTTTCATGACATGATCCACAAAATAGTTGAAAACTATGTGGATGATATTTTGGCCAAATAAAAGAAAAGGAGTGAGCACATAGAGGTATTAGGACTCATCTTCGATAGGCTTGAAGAGTATAAGGTATGACTAAACTCAAAAAAGTGTTTTTAGGGTTACATCAGAGAAGCTTTTTGGCTGCAGCGTGTCACAAAGATGGACATATATTGATCCAATAAAAGTGAAATCTATCCTAGACATGGAACCACCACAAAAATTAAAGTAGATGAGAGGGTTACAAGGAAGTTTGCAGTACATTAGAAGGTTCATAGCACAATTATCATACAAAATTCACCATTTTTCACATCTTCTCCATAAAGGGATAACTTATAAGTGGGATGAGAATTATGATAAATCTTTCCAACTGATCAAGGATTACCTATTGACACCTCTAGTACTCATGCCACTGATACCAAACAAACCTTTAATCCTGTATATCTCAGCAACATCAGCAACACTAGGTGCTCTTTCAGCCCAACATGATGAAAATGGAAAGGAAAGAGCCATCTATTACATCAACAAGACATTGGTAGGATATGAAATTAATTACTCATCCATTGAGAATGCATACTTAGTGGTGGTTTTTTCTTCACAAAAGTTTATACACTACATGTTGTGAGATCAAATTAAGCTTATTGCAAAGATCGACCCATTGAAATACCTGTTATCCAAAGCAACTCTCACTGGGTGAATGGCCAAATGGGTAAGATCTTGATTGAATTTTACATAGATTACGTGGAGTGCAAGGTAATCAAAGGACAAGTGATCATAGAACAACTAGACAAAGCACCTATCTATACAAAGAACCCTTTGATATCTGAATTTTCTGATGAATCGGTGTTCCTTGTCAATACAACAGATCAGTGGAAAATGTATTTTGATGGATCATTTACCCAACATGGATCAAAGGCAGGTATTCTTTTTTTCACCCCTTAAGGTGATTGCATCCCAAAGTCATACCAGCTATGATTTACATGTACTAACAATATTGTAGAGTATGAAGCCCTAATAACTTATCTAAGGATAGCAGTTCAATGGTTGATACAAGAGATGAAAGTCTATGGATACTCACAAATGGTTATCAACCAAGTCAATGATGATTACCAAACTAAGGATGATAAACTCACTCCTTACAAGAAGATGGTAGAAGATCTCAAAGGCTTTTTCATAGATACAACTTTTGGGAAGATTCCTTGTATGAATAATTGAGCAAAAAATGCTATGGCAACAATTGGATCATTGTTAGATGTGCCGCATAATGTCCATTATGAATTCTTGGTAGAACAAATTCTTGTACTGGCTTTTGAAATCCTAGAATTTGAATTTGCATGTGTTATCGTTGGTATTGGTTCCCCTTGGTATCATGATATATTCACCTACCTTAGCAGAGGAACCCTCCCATCCAATATCACCTCCAATCTTAAAAAGACCTTTGTTAAGAAGACATCCTAATTTGTGATCCTAGGTGATACCCTTTACTGCAAAGCATCGAGGGGACATTACTATGATGTCTCAACCAAGAAGAAGCCTTGACCACCTTAACAAAAGTACATGATAGCATATGTGGTTCCCATTCTAGTGGTATGAATTTAGCTGAGAAACTGTTGAGGATGGGGTACTACTGGCCAACCATAGAAAGAGAATCCCATTAGTATGTGAAGAAGTGTGTCCAGTGTCAACAACATGGAGATCTTATTCATGCTCCAACTCAAAAGTTACAACCAATGGTCACACCTTGGCCTTTCTAGCAGTGGGGGCTTGAACTCATAGGAAAGATTACTCCCACTTCATCTAATGGCCATAAGTTCATCATAATGGCCATTGAATACTTTACCAAGTGGGTGGAGGCTATTCCTATGACCTACATAGTAGGGAAGTAAATTGCTAAATTTATCTTGAATTACCTTATCTACCGTTATGGTGTTCCACAAACCCTTATCTTTGATAATGGAACACCCTCCAAGAATCATGATGTGAAAGAGCTATGTCAAAGAGTTAACATCCAAAACCAATTCTCTACCCCTTACTACCCCCAGGGTAACGATCAAGCTGAGGCTACAAATAAGAGCATTCTGAAAATCCTTAAGAAAATGGTCAATGAAGCTGGATGTGACTGGTATCTGTAGTTAAATCCCGCACTTTGGGCCTATCAAACAAGTATCCGCACACCTACAGGTGCAACCCCTTTCCCCTTGGTCTACGCATTAGAAGCCATCTTTCCTATTGAGGTTGAGCTCCCATCACTATGAGTGCCACTACAAAATCTAATCACTAATGAAGAATACAAAGTATCTTGGCTAAATGAGTTAGAATTCTTGGATGAGCGTTGTCTTTATGCCCTTAATCACTTGCAAGTATATCAAAACTGACTAAAATGGAGCTATAACAAGAAGATAAAGAATCGGTCTTTCCAGGTAGGGGACCATGTTCTCAAGCAAAATAAAAAAAAATTCTAGATCACGACAGTAAAGGAAAGTTTGAGCCTAACTAGGTAGGTCCATTTTTTGTCACATCAAGCTATGGATTAGGAGCATACCAACTATCAATGCCTAAAGGTGAATACTTGCAGGAACCAACCAATAACTTGCATCTTAAAAAGTTT
>VDFB02154122.1:0-15076 GCA_007258455.2 Sequoia sempervirens | reverse complement strand
AAAAAATGTTTATTTCTAAAATGATATATTAAAATACAAAATCAAATATAAATATATTTTATATTTATATTGAATTTAAGAAATATTTCATTTTATTTAATATGATTTGTTTAATTACTTAAGAATTTCATTGTATTTTCTTAACAATTATTTTATAGTTTTAGTTTTTTCTAAATATATCTTAGTTTTTTTTATTTTTTATTGTTTTGTTTTTTGACTCTTTAATAGTTTTCATTATCATGTTCATAGTATTACATTCCACTCTTTGTTGCTGTTGTAGTAAGAGGGAGAAGTGAGGAGAAGATAATTTGTGATTTTATGTGTTTTTTTTTTTTACAAGATTCATTTGACATTGAATTATATCTAGATATACCAAAAATATAAGGAAATTAGTGAAACAACAAGAGGTTGTGAAGTGTGGAAAGATTAGCAATAATTCAAAGAAAATTGGCCTGAGGAATCAAGGGATAACAAGGAAGGTAGTTAGCAAATAGTGATAAATTATAGGAACCTATTCTTCCACCAATCGAAAAAATCATATTAAAACACCCATCTTTGGCAAGGATATAAAGGATACAATTGAATAAATGTATCCTTAACTCTAACTAGAGATAGAGTGGAATAAGAGATAACTAGACTAAGCTTTATGAATTTGTCAAAACCTTAATGGAAGAAGCACTCAAGTGGTGGATGAAAGAGTGTCCCTCACACAATAAAGAATGGGTAGGGTTAAAATAAGAATTATTAAACAACTTCCAAACTCTCAAAGTCCTATTAGATAGTGCTAGTAAAATGAGAGAAATGGTACAAGGGAAAGGAGAAACCAAAAGTGAATTTGATCGAATATTTAAAGGAGTGTGAAAGAAAATTCAAAGAGCCACTTATTGAGAAACAAAGATAGAACTAGAAAAATAACATAAAATAAGTAGAGAATTTGAAAATTGAGTTAGAAAATTAAAGAAAATACAAGAAATTTTAGAAAAAGAAGACAATACTATGGATACTTCATCTCTCTATAGAAAGAAAATTGGCATACTTACTAATTAAATAAAGCGCACTTATTAAATTAATGAATAGTATGAAAAGTGAAGAAAAGGGATGTGGCATTGAGGTTAGATTTTGTAGAATCTCGTAGAAGATTGAAAATGGTTTATATGTGATTTGTGGAAAATGGGATGAGCAAGAGATGGTGGAACTAGAGTTATGAGGATAATGATCCCATACAAAGAGGGATGGTGTTAGAATATTAAAAAAAACAAACATAATGAATCCATATTCATTGAAAGATAAGTGTGGTAATAAAAAACATGTACTTTCTAAAACACATCTTAAGAGATACCTCAAGGAAGAGGGACATGTATCTCTATGAACTCACTTGTGTATATGAAACACATAATGATAGTAGATAGATAATATAAGAAGGGAAAGAAAAATAAAGGAAGGAAAAAGGAGGAAAAGAAAAGTATAAATAAGAGAAGATACCAAAGAATATACAATGTAAATATATATTCTTGCATTAAAGAATATATAATTTACAAGGAGAAATGATATAGATATATAAGTAGATTAATCTTATGGTGTCTATAATTATGTAAAATTATTGGAATTCTCATGATATGTATATATTATCTACTATACTATTTATAATTTATTCCTATTTTACTACCATGTTAACTTTTCTAACATAAATAATATAAACCTTAGGCCTATATTTAATCATCAATATTTTTTTCCATTGTTGTAACCCCAATTTATGGTTTGTAGGAAGTAATAATAGAAGTAAGGAATACATTTCAATAAGAAATACCATGAAGGAAATGTGTATTAATGGTAATTTTATTAGCAATTAAGATATGTGGTAACCACTCTAGGTCCTACCTTATGAGAGGGGTCAGACACTTAGGGGTGATAAATGGAATAGGGGTGATCATAAAAAATGTGGCTACTAAATTTAGTTTGAACTAATACATTGAGGATGGATTAAATGATTAATAATATCCCCAAACTAAACCTAGTAAAAAGGAGAGAGTAAATGTTGAGACAATTTTAGAAGGAATTAATATGGCTTATAAAATGCATGTGAAAGAAGAATCAAAGTTGAAAAATATTAGGAAAGATGGGAAACATAATCTAGAAGGATTTAGAAGACTAGAGAAGCCTCTATAAAGTGTGGTATGAAGGTTTTTCCAAAGATAATATGATTTTACCAATATAGGGATAGATAGTTGCTATGCCACCAAATGATATTGGAATAGCTATGAAACGAACTATTCATACAAAAAGAGTAGAATTTTTTTTTAACTCAATTAGTAAATGAAATAAATAAGTGTGATGAATTTAAAGATTCAATTAGGAAATTGTGTAGTAAGAATATTTCTCAACTAGAGGATAGAAATAAGGGTGCTCTCCCATTATAAAATTTAAATAAAAAAGAATATACGAAACTATTTTTTTTTTTCTGACCTAAGAATAATAATTAATGACGTATTTGAGGGTTTTCTAAATCTAGTTTCAAAAACTAAACCTCTAGATTTAGGTTAATACTACTTAGATAAATTATTAAGTATATACATTCACTATAATAAATGATGAAAAGGTTAGTATGGAAGAAAAAAACAAAAAATAATATTGATGAAGATGTATAAGGGAAAGGTTAAAGAAGTTAGTCATAGATACAATTGAGTAAATTGAAGAAGGATGAGAGAATCTCATATTAATTAATAATATCTTTAATGAATGATAAATTATCGAAATAGATATAACAAAATATAAAAGGATACATGTGAAACTGACTTAGAGTTTAAAAATAAGAAATAAGTGTAATACCCCGTCTAGTAACCTAACGAATGTTGCAATTGTCTATAAAAGTGAAATAATTTTTTTTTTAAAGTGTTAATATTAACTTAATTAGTTGCATACATTCACTAAGTTACGTGACGTCACACTACTTGAGATTCCATAAACGACTTTAGTATTAGCATTGCTTGTATTTAATTAACATAAACTTAAAAGTAAACATTTCACAACATTTGAATTCCATTCATGAAAGTATAAAGTACAAATACGATTCTTATATTGCATTTGAAATGACATTACAATTCTCATTCTCTAGATGAGGTAGATCAAATAATAGTTTACAATTACATATTTCAAATGTTCACCTCATAACAATTGAGGGATGTTTCAAATACAAGATTTCCAATGATGCAATAAAGGAAGTACATATATATCCAAATACGAGCTCTCCATCCATGAAGCTCTCATAAGACCAAAACCGGGGCCTAACGAGTAAGGTGCACATTCCACCTAACCATGTGGTAACAACCTGTGAGTCCACCAAGTACTAGGAGATAGTAATATAAGCTACCTTAGACATAACCTATCTACCCTAGACACAAGTACATAACTAACTGATGGTTACATCGCCTGTGATTAAGACAATCAAATATGCTAAGTTCACAAGGCTAATCAGCTATTTTAGGTGGAGTGTCATCACAATGTTGCAAGGTTACTCCCTGGTGTTTCTTCCTAGGTTCCTGTGCTCCCAAACTTGGGTTACCCCCTGCAACCTCTTACTTAAACCCTCGGGTCAAGATATGCATAGTCAATACAGGAATCTAACATCGCTTAAAGTAACAAGATATCAATTTGCCATTCCGTGCCTTCTCAACTTAATCTCAAGACTGAACTAGCTCTTGAATCTTTAAGCGAGACATATTAATCTAATTAAATATTTTAATCTAACTAATGTGTTGTTTAGTTTTCACTGACTTACTAACTCTTTGTAAGTTACCCTGGCACCACTTTGTGTGCCGGCCCTCACACAGAGCCACTCCCCTAAAGATAACATAAGGAATCTAAGTTTCCCTGACTAAGGTATACAAGGTGCACAAGAATCAACATATACTATCAAATGACACACAACGGTCAATAAATCTTTGTTCATAAATCCAAGTGTCAAAACACCATACTATAACACGTGCACTACACTAGTCAACTCAAGAATTGCATTTCAACAATAACAACACCCTTACTATACAGACCATTCTGGAAGACTTTTCCATCTAAAACATTCCCCAATTTTCCCAATAAAAGAAACACGATTTAAAACAAATCGAAACATTGGGAATCTACATTAGGATTTACTAAATCCAGTCAAGCAATAATTTGAAGTACCAAAATTATTCATCTAAGATTTAATTCATCTTCCATGCAATACGAAAATCAAATCTATAATTTGCTCAATTTCATAACCACATATTATAATGAAATCTACATAAACCCAAGAATAACAGTTTATTCTAAGCACAAATAACTTAATTATAGTAAATTAATTATTAAAATATCCATATCTAGATATTTAATAAACTATTTCTTTTAAATATCTCATTAAAACATGATTACACTTCCAAATTTTCTTAACATTAAATAAATATATAATTATAAATATTATATATATATATTTTATATATAATATATATTATATTATTAATATACATTATATATAGCATATATATATAATAAATATAAAATATATAATTATTAATGCTAATAATTACAAATTAAAATTGTAAATTAAAATCTGCATGGAGTTTAAAACTAAATGTTAGGGCTTTAAGCCCTAACCTTACGCAACCCGCGCCGTGGGTAGGGCTGCCTTCGCAGCCCGCCCCATAGGGCTTGGTCGTGGCGGCTGAGCCGAGCGTTGCCCATGAGGACAGCACTGGGTTCGGCCCTCGCTGTCGTCCCCCTACGGGGTCGGCCGCGGGAGCCCCACCTGAGTGCTTCGACTCTCACCATTTCGATAAATATTTTCTAAAATAAATTTATATTAAATAAAATAACGGATGATGATTTTCATAAATTCCGTTTATTTTAAAATGAAACCTCAACCGCATAAAATTTTCAAAATAAAGTTCTCACAATCCAATTTATATATGATAGTATATATGTATAAATATATGTATATATATATATAAATATATATATAGAAATTCACAGAGTTTTTCTATGGGGAAATAAAGAAAATTCTATAGGGTTTTCTTATGGGGAAAATTAATAAGGAATTTCAATGGGGTTTTAGGAGGAGGAATACACACAAAATTTCAATCAAATTCTAATTTATTCCCAGGGGATTCAGTTTCATTTTTCAACAAATGATTTCCCTCACAATTATTTACTCAATTATTTTCTACAGAGAGAAAGCTACAAAAGTTTTCTTTTGAATCTCATCTTTCGTTTTCACTGTTTTCTCTACATATCCATGATTTCTTGAATTTTTTACAGAAATCAACAAATCCTTATAGAAAGAAGACAGTAAACAATTTTTTTCGAGAAGAACAAGGATTTTAACAAAATGAAATTTCTTCTATAGGTAATATAAAATATTTACACAGACAATATTTTTCAAAGTAAACAAACTAAAATACACAGGAAAATACCTATTTTCCTGTAGCTTTAGAAACTTGTCTGGTGAAGAGTTTCTTTGCCTGAAGCTTCCAAAGCCTTTCCCGAACACAAAATCCCAAAATATGCCAAAATCTCAACCAGAGATCTTCTAGAAATATACAACAATACAAAGGAAATCACAAATTCTTCCCAAAAAAATATTTAATAGAGCACTATTCTTTCATTTCCCGTGAAGAAAAGGTAATCTTCTATTTTTCTCCAAATCCCAGATAACATCCGAGAAAATCCTCCACCAAAAAGCAATTAATTCCACTGGCACACATGTCGAGAAGAAAAAATATCTTCTAACAACTTTCCGGTAAATCTTTCTTTTCCTCTTTTTCAAGATTTGCATGTTTTTTTTTTTAAATAATTTCAAATACAAATTCCCACATAACAATTAATTTAAAATTAAATCTACTCACACTATAAAAAGAAATTTAATTTAATTTATTTATTTATTTAATTAAATTATTTTTAATCTCAATGATAAAATTAACCAAACAAACTAATTAATTAATTAAATAAAATGTAAAACCTTATTTCCAACATTTAAAATTAATTTTAAATCCAGATAAATTAAAGAATAATAAACTATAATTAAATTGACAAAATTTTCCTTTCAAACAATTGTTGTTCCAATTAGGGACAAACAAGACCACCATAAGATTCAAACTAAAGCTGACAATGTATTGTGACTGGGTTTAAAGACTAGACTAGGATAAACCATGTTACTACCTCCCAATCAACTTTCCGTTGAGTCTTGACACGCTCAGACCTGAGTAACCAGGTGGAGTCGGTGTCATGTACCTGCAATCCTGCAACCAAACAAATAACATGCATATATATATAATCCATTATACAAGCACACCATGCAGAGAAAATCATAGAAATCACAGGGCACTCGCAAGCGAGTGATGCAACTCCATTCTCCACACCAATACACGTCACATTAGACTGACAAATTAAAATAACAGTTAGTCTACCATAACATATATATAGCAATAACATCTGAAGGAAATATCTACGCTATTACAAAGCATGTCAGAAATTAATTATCACCATACAATGTTTATCATATCACAAAACGAATCCACTGTCGCTCAAAGTCAGCGATCAAAATATCCAAAACAAAGTACCAAAGTCTATCATATGTGAAAGCATGCTAACAGAAAACATAAGAATAAATGGAGGGGTACTACAATAAGTATGAATCCTTGCTTAGGATAGAAAGAGGGAAAATATTAAGAGAGTGTGCACAAAATTTGGAGGAAATACTAGGCATTGAATACTTTTAAATTCAATTAGATAGAAATGAAGGTAGAAGAGAAAGATTAACAAAACAACAAAGTAAAATGAGGTATAAGATACTTAAGGACAAGATAAAGAGATCCAATAAACTAATCACCATTAGGTGAAAGGATAATCCTTAGAAATTAAAAAAAAAAATCAAATACACACTCAAACCCTACAAGGATGGTTAAAAATGGGAATACACTCCCTATGTTTGGAAAATACACCAAGGATTCTAATGATAATCTATTTGTCTTGGAATATCATTAGAATATAGTTTATATAGATAAGGACTAGAATTAATTATATGAATTTATATAGACATTAAGATATGAAGTTATACAATAGTAAGTTAAAATATTCTCTAAACATAATAAGATGTGGATAAGAGAAGTTAATCTATTTAAAAAAAATTATTACCTCGATTCCTCAAACGAGAGTTTTAGTAAGATGAGATTGATCATGCAAGATAATAATTTTTGGTGAAATAATATGAATAATCATTTAAAAGTGGTTTATAGATTAGATGAATCGGGTATGTGCATGATCATGATGGGCCAAAAAGTGGCAATATGATGGGTATGTGGCTAGCGACTTCTTTTTCACCCAAAATTGATGAAACAAAAGGGGTTTTTAAAGGAGATTCTCAACTTTCAAACAATATAAATTATGCTTTATTTGAGTTTAATAAATAATTAATACTTATTTTCTATTTTAATTATGACTAAAGTCTTGATTGATAGGTTGATTGAAAAACATCTGTAGCTTTTAAACATTGACACATTTTTTGAATCTGAAACATGTGTCACATTCTATGCTTCACATACAATACGATTAAAAAAAAAATGAATTTCATGAAGTTTTGACCATGTTAAGGTGGTTAGACATACGAGTTTTTATATTTTTGAAAAGTTTTAAAAATAAATTCATAATTAATTATTTAGATAAAAAAAATTACAAAAAAAGATGCATCACATCGGGACATGAGTCCTCTAATTATATCTAAAATCTTATAAAAAAATATTATCATTTTATTGTGGTTAGGGTGGTTAGACAGACACCTACTTCTTATTTTTTCCCTAAAATTTAAGTACTACTGCATTGAAATTTCA
Organism: Sequoia sempervirens; assembly: GCA_007258455.2. Taxonomy (NCBI): domain Eukaryota; kingdom Viridiplantae; phylum Streptophyta; class Pinopsida; order Cupressales; family Cupressaceae; genus Sequoia; species Sequoia sempervirens. The sequence continues at coordinate 7,223 of VDFB02154122.1, read as the reverse complement.
AATTTTCAACAAATAGATTTTTTTTTAAATAAACCTAGCAGTTAAAAAACTACATTCAATTTTCTACAGATTCTATTCTTACATATTTTTTAAATAATATAGATACCTTATTCAAATTTTTATGTCAAATTTCCTAAATCTGATTTTTCTGAATTTTTCGCCACTTATGGGCTTATTTTTTCCATGATGATCCTACACATACCCAAATTTCACTATCATAGAAATAAAGAATAGTATGTATTACATATAGTTTGAAATTATTAAGCTATAGTATATGGAAAATAATTTACTACCTATAATGAAGTAATGGAGCTAGAACAAAAAATAGAAGCTCAAATTTGGAGGAATGAATTTTGTGAAACTAAGAAGTGGAGACATTAAATTTAGAATTGAAGAAATTAAAAAATAGAATAGGAGATTCTAGTAAGAGATGAAAGATAGGAGACTTCATCCTCACCAAGAAGGATAAACAGTTGTTCTAACTAATATAATATATAATGAACAAATGAAATGGATTTGGAATGATAAAAGGTAGAAATAAAGATGTTATAGTGAGGATAGAGTCTTAGAAATACATCAAAAGATTAGAAAGTTACTATTATACTATATAAAAAAACATGGGATAAACATCTAACTATTGATTTCTCTATGTTAGTTGAAGAATATGAGGAACCATTAGTCATAATAATCAATAGATAAAAATACTATATTAATAAAGGCATGGCAGAGGAACATGGATCACCAAGACTACATGAATTGGATATTTGACATATAACTACCAAGAAATAATATTGAGAATAAATCAATGAGAAATCAACAATTTGAACCATGCCATGTCCTAAATATAGAAATGTTGTAAATACAGTTTTTCATTGCACCAAAAGATCGACCTCTTAATTCCCAATACAACTGCTAGAGTTAATGAATCCACATGAGGTGATTAAGCCATGTAGTGAACCTAAACGCTGCACTGCACAACATAAGGAGACCAAGGGCATACACCTTGAAACAATCCCCCCTAGCACATGCAAGGGGTTTTAACCCATGACCCAAGCTTTGATACCAATTGTCATAAAGATGGTTGCCATTGCACCAAAAGAGAAACCTATTAATGCCTGATATAATTGCCATAGTTAATGAATCCACAAGAGGCAGTTAATCCATGTCATGAACCCAAGCATTGCACTACATAACATAAGGAGACCAAGGGCACACACCTTCCAACAAAATGTATTATCCTTCTAATAGATGCAATAATAATTATTGTTAGGGTTATGGTAGATGCAACTACCATAATAAGAGTTATGAAGGTATCCAAGGTAGAGGAAGAAGCTATAAAATAACTTTTGATTGTTTTAGTAAGTGAGGTGAATATACAAATAAAGATATAAGTAGATAAAGAGAACATAATTAGGTTGTGAATTTTGTGGTGAAAATTCACATGATGCATTATTTTATCCCATAACAACACATTACTTGATAAAATGAACCAACATAAGTGTTAGAGTTAAAAGGTAATTACTTGATTAATTATTATTAGGTCCCTTTGTTCATCAATATTCTTAATATTAGTTAGGTCATGTTATTTTTTCTTAATTCATAGGATTAGGAAAGATTTCATGATATAAATTAATCCTTCCTTAGGGTTTCATTTAGGGTTTTTTATCTTTATCGAGGGTAATTTATTATATATTGTAATTTATTTGTTAGTGTTGGTGGATTGGTTAATGGTATTATTAAATTTGGAACAAGAAGGAATATTAGTAGATCTTAAAATAATATCAAGAATTCATTCATTATTTAATTAATAGAATTCTTAGGGATTTCAGAAAAATCAACTTATTTTTCTCTCTATTGTTGTAACCCCATTGTGCGAACCCCAAAGGACAATTAAACAATAATTACTACACAATTTTTTATTTTTTTAAAGTTAACATAACATACATGTAATACACCTTAAGTCATAACATGAATTTCATTTAAGTAGATTCATTAACACATACATCCCTTGGGGTACACGAGGATTCATTACGAGACTTAGATCCATACAACGACAATAAAGAATAAAAGCCAAAGATATAAACATTAACAAATATAACACATACATGATAAATCATTGATAAGACACCATCTGTGTTTGTAAATGCAACATATACATGATTAACTCAACACATTGAATAACAACTGCCATTAGCCACATAAGGTTTAACGTTACATTTTAGTACAATGTTCAAGAGGTACAATGATACAAAAGTGTTTCCAATCATGAATAGAAACCATATAACAAGATAACATGATACAAATAAATAGATGAATACAAAGTATCATAACTGGATCCAAGACAAATACAACTCTCGAGTCAGCAAGACACCAATCCACACCTCTCGATCCTCGACTAGGGACCCAATGGGGTGCTTAGCACGTTCCACCGACCATGTGAGTCCGAAGACCCACCCCCCATGCTAGGAGCTGACAAGAAAGAGACCTCAACCAAGAACATCCAAACAAGGAACCACAAGACTCAACGCCATACAAAAGTATCATAAAACTCAAGGATTACAATGACATAATCAACAACACCCAAGAGTCAACATAGTAACTTAAAGTCATAAATCTCATCACATTAAACAAAATGATAACTAGTAAACAAGTAACCAAAGGAAGATCATGAAACACTTCCAAAACAAACTGAATTAATAACATAATACAATTCCAAATTGCAATTAAACAACACAATAACATCATAACATAGTACCATAAGAGTATGAGGTCATAAGTCAAATATCAATGAGATCATACAAGACCACAAAGTACACCAAAGATGTATCCAGGCAATACTCCAAAAATCAATATAAGTCCATTCAACCACAAACTAAACCAACTCCCATAATATACTTCCAGAGGAACACAATAAAGTAAAACACATGGGCAACTAGGGGAGAGTGTCATCGCATAGTCCTACATGGGCTATCCTATGCTCTTCCTCCCAACTGGAGGCGCCGGTCCCATCTATGGCTGTCATATGCCCTTCCTCCCAACTGGAGGCGGGTCCATAGGGTGACTCATGCAGCCGTGAACCTCTCGTGAAGACAAGGTCCGACCTTGCCAACCATGACCTTCTCAGCCTTCCATTAGTCTTGGAAGCACTAATGAAGACGAGGCATCCATTTTAAAATCTTATAATGATATTACTACCCAACCTCCTAAGTTAATTATTAGGTTTTCACTTGATTACTAACTCACTCGTGGGTTATCTTGTGCCCTTCCCCTTAAACGGGTCGATGGCGCCCACGAGGAGCCACTCTCCCTAGAGACCCAAAAACATAAAAACCAAGGATTGTACCGTCATAAATTTGAACAAAGAATCACAACATAAAATCATGTGAGGCATTACCCATCTCGCTAACAAGTACAAAATCAGAGTCTCAACAATTCTCGTACAACCCTTTCAAAATCCTAATACCAAAACATTTGCCACTTCAAGGGCACATCAAAGAGAGAACATCAACTGACAATCATCTCAAACCTCTAGAAGCCAAGGGTAAAATGAAGCAACACAAGTTTTTCCCCAATAATTTCAACACAAGGATAAAATTTCCCTCAAATATGAGATTAACTCCAAAAAGCCATAAAAAGGAAGATTCATCAAGACCCATCCACAAATCAACAATGGTGTCACCTCAAATAGGGAAACGCACAAGAAAATCAACCTTTAATTCAACAAAATCACTTAATACAACCAAAAGCCACCAACAAGGTATTCCACAGGAGACCTCAATTTTCTCCTCACAAGAACCCCCTTATAGTGGTACGCAAATCACCTTCATAAAATCAGCAACATAGCAATGACAACAAATATCTATTCACATTTCCAAATAAAAGAAACCAACCTACTTAATGACCAAAACAATTACCATCTCAAGATTCTAAATAAGTATCCCTATAAGAATAACATTTATTAGAAACTCGAATCATCATAAAGTTATCCCCTAATCAACAATCCAAGAGAAATAATTAAAAAGGAAGTCTCAATTCAAGAACAATTTATTTCAACGTTTATACAAGTTTATAAAACTACCAAAATGAAGACAAATAGATTTTACAACAATACTTACCATGACTAAAGATAACGATTAAATTCTAACATACACAATTCCTCAATTAAAGAGTTATTACAACCACCAATTGTAAGATTACCAAATGCAACCATATAACCAAACTCTCTAATGATCCCAAAGGATCAATAGACTATTTCGCTTCTAAACATTACTCCCCTGATTAATCAATTTACCGTAACCACAAAATTAAGTAACTAACAAAATGCAGCTTATGTCCCAACCACATATACTTTTTCAAGACTACTATTTTAATATGACAACTACCAAGTGTAGACTCCTTAATAAAGTATTGGACTAATATACTACAAACATTCACGGATAAATTTAACCACTAATAATACAAAATTCTATTTACCTTATCCAAAATAAACTCATTTAATTGAAAAGAGCCTCAAGCTATCCAAATGTATATTTACACATAAAAATTTCTCCTTTAATTACCATTCAAGTATCCTTTTCAAGGTACTCTAAAAAACAATTAGCTTACATTATATTTATGCGCTTATGATGTAGTGATATAAAATATTTAAAGAGAACATAACCTAACTTTTTATTTATATTTCACATCATTATAATTTTTATTTTTATTATTATTATTTTACTAATAAGCCAATTTATCCTAACAACACTACTAATTATAAGAAATACTTTCTATGATAACCATTTATTAACTAGACTATTCTCTCTCTAGATAACATATATATATATATCAAACTAACAAAACATACATATAAATATGCACTCGTACAACTTAAGTCTCAATGAATATCTTCATGTGAACAAGTATTCAAATAAATTCAAACTAAATAGTCCTCTCTAATCTGAAATCAATTAATTCATTTATCACTACACAAGTTAAAATATACTATTCACTTCAGCATTCAATCAAATATCTTCTAGAGGGAACCCGAATAGGTTGACTGGAAACTAAGAATGGTGGGAAGATGTTCTCCAAATTTGAGGAGGCAAGGAATTACAGACCTCAGCGATTCAATGGGTTGATAAAGGCCCTCACTAAGTTGAAAGGGATCGCACATCATGAGGTGCAGAGAATATCCAAAGAATGGCGAGGGTGGAAGGACCAGAAACTTCATTCAAGATTGAAGGTTGATATTCAATTCCATGAAGGGGGTGGACACACACAAATGGTATGCAGGATAAACATCAAACAGCAAGAATTACAAATGCATAATCTTCATTGAATAGAAAATGTAATGATTAGAGTGTCAAGCATATATACAAAATGAAAATAGAGAGAGAGAGAGAGATTAAAAATGAAACCAGTGAGATTATTTAATTTACTCCACCTTTGCAAGTCTAAACGTTGCAGTTGTGATGGTTTGCCAATGGTTTCAGGGAGACTATTTAATTATGTACAATGCCTCAACTCTAAATGGCGTAACAGTGATAGGTTGCCAAGTATATTAGAAAATGAATATTGGAATTTGGAAATATCGCCATCTACTTGCATTATTATCAAATCCCACGTGTTATTCACAAGACAGAAGGTAAGGAGACAGGCGAGGTGCAAATACATAACTTAAGAGACAGAAAAATTAATGTACAACATTTATGTTTGCTGGTGAGTTTCCAGAGATGCACTCAAGTTTGAAGTTAATCTTCACCACGATCAATGGAAAGCTCTTTGTTATGTTAGTAAAAGACAATATTTTATTTTCAAGTGCTGCAACTGTGATAAATTGTAAGAGGGACCAAGCAGGTTATTAAAACCTTTAAAATTTTCTATTATTGTTCAAGAGCCGTAGCTGAGACAGGTTAACAATAAAAAAAAAGAGATTATTTAAGCCTCTACAACATACAGTTTTCAAATACTACATATGTAACAATTTTTTTTCCCTTCGTATCAGGGAGATCATTTGAATTTATACGTCCCCCAAAAGTCTACATTCTACCGCTACGATGACAGATATGTAAGCAAAAATTTGAGCAAAGCCAAGGCATGCGAAACGTTTAAAAGAGTTCCTCAAAGAAATGCAAGCTCAAGGAATGCACAAGGGTGCAGGTTAAGCACAAAAAAGGATTTTACAAGGAAGCTCTCAAAATTTTTGAATTAAAGAAATACTCTGTAATGCATCCAAACATTGTAGCTTTGCTTGTGTTCCATATGCACACTGTTACGCAGATTTAGATGATGAGGGCTGCACGAACATACCTGGAGTCGTCAGAAAAAGAAACACAAATGGGGAAAGACCTTCGTTCTGCTGTAATTCCCTTCTCCCTCGTCCATCCGACCCCCTCCAACGTATGCTCCCCTCCCTAAGAATGTAATTCCCCCCTAGAGTTGTCTCTTCCATTCTCATTTATGAGTTTCAATGATTGAAATCTCTGCCTGGAAGGTGATGAGACAGGGGAAGATAAAGCATATACCAAAAATTTTCCAGCTTTTCTTGCCATTTATTTAATTTAAAAAAAAAAACATATTAGCACAATATTATTCATCTTTTTTCTATTTTCGATTAGAATCTAATCTATCTTTAGTTAGTAACAAGCTACCTACTTCCGTCCAATCAATTAAAATCTATTGGCAATAATATTTACCCTTCACGTCATTGGGATAATTATCTTTGAACAACTAATAAATTATTAATTATTATTGAATATCATTAAAGAATACTTTTTACAAAACAATTAGTTTATTTATTTATTAATAACTCTTTACTTAATATTTTATAAAACTAATTTATTTAATTTTCATCTTAATTTCTAGTTTTATTTACTCAATGCTATTTTAATTAATTGAGTACAAATTCCATCAAATATTATGTTAACTGCATAAACTAATCACACACAAAACAACAATAATGCAATTAAACACTTACACAAAATCCGGAAAGGTCACAATGGAGGGGCACTACATCCTCCCCCCGTAAGCTTCGACTTACTCCTGGAAGTCGATCTCAAGCATAAACACGGTACACCACAAACCACAACAAGAATAATCATGAACACATCAACACCACAAGTTAAACCATCAACTAAACCTCATGAAAGCAATGAAAAATTTAACAACCAACAATAAGGAAATGATGCCAAAACAAAAGTGGTGATGGGGTTGCAACCAAACCAATTTGTCAAACACTAGAA
>VDFB02154121.1:0-63206 GCA_007258455.2 Sequoia sempervirens | reverse complement strand
TAAATATGCTTTAATGCCTTAATTAGCAAAATTGAATTGTTGATAAATATAATCTTTCTCTAAATCTTTGTATCCTACTCTAAGATAGTGAATCTCATCAGGTCCTTGTATCTTGAACCTGAAGTTGTGTTTGCTTCAATTTTGCAAATCCTTTGTATCTTGCGCTAAGGTAGTGAACCTTAGTTTGCAAGTCCTTTTTGGCAGTGAGCCTTTATATTGTTTGTTAACTCTCACCGTTGTTTTTCCCTTATTGGGTTTTCCACGTAAATTGGGTGTTCTCCTATGCATGTGTGTTCTTTGCTTCATCTTTCTTTGTTGTTGATCTGATTAGAAGTAGAATTGCTATATCTTTCATTGCTAATGATTGTTGAAGTTGTTAAAGATTCAAACTGCTATATCCTTCTCTATTATTATTCTATTTAAAGGTTTTTATCTGATAAAGAAGGTTGTATTGTGCTGAAAGATTTAAGTTCCAAAGAGGATTAAGTTTTTGATAAGACTAATTCACCCCCTCTCTCAATCTCTAAGTATGTTCAACACTTTTTTATGAGGCTAGTTTTTCTCTATATAATTATTCTTATCTTATTTAGATTGGATTATATACCTAGCATAGATAGTGCAGCCATAGATGTAATAGAAATATCCACTCTTGTTTTAGAGGCTAGGATTTTATCGTTGACCACTTACTTGTAATGTTGTAGAATTGCATCCTATTCAATTCACATTCCATGAGACTTCCCTTTAGATAGATTAAAGACAATAATGAAATGTCTCTTTTATCCATCTTTAATTTAATCCTTAATCTGCTCATTTCCCATCATTAAAGAGGATTTATGTCGCAGAAAAACACATGTCATCCAAACATCTATGTGCCACATGAATGTCCCTAATAGATTCCTAATTGCAATAGCCATTGAGATGTTACATTTCCCACTAGTAGTGAATGTAACACCTCATCTAGCTCATAGGCAGCATTGGATGACTCTGCAGTAAGCAAACCTCCAAAAATCCTTTTGATGGATCTGTCTCTCTCTCAACACACACATTCTCTCTTTCTCCTTTTCCACATGATAGGTGTTCATCTCCATTTCCACCTTCTCCATTATGATTTTCTTTCTCCACAAATCAGCAGCCTACATTGGGCTTCAACACTATCATCATATCTATTATTTCAAACTTGGAGATTGCTTTAGCCTCCTCCTTTCGATTATTCTCCACTTTGCTAAAGGGAGGGTGTATGGTTTTTCTTTGTTGCAATATCTTTTTAATCATTTTAGCACATCATTCTATGTTACTTCTGTATCATGTCGTTTTATTTATCTCTATCTCATCTGAGCGTCCATGGGTGAAACACAAAGAAGGGATTGACTAGAACAAATACCTATAAACTTAAACCCCCAACATTTTCCTCGATCTTATGTGTGCAGGTGTTGGAGACATTTAATTGCTAGAGGCTTCATCTGTTGGTTCTTTATGAGTATTTTATTCCATTCTTCTTGTTTCATTATTTGTATTTCACTTATTTTAAATTGCTTTGAGTTATGTTATTCTCTATTATTTTCTTGCATTTTAAGAGTTCTAGTTATGAAAATTGCTAGCAATTATATAGTTATTTTGAGACATTCTTAGGCTATGATTTGTACAAGATGCTAACGCATTGTGGGGATGTCTGCACGTTGCACTATCTTCCTTGGTTGAGAGCTCGCTATTTTTTTCAAAAGACCTCTGTGACCTGCTCTTTTGTTTTTTGGAACTCTCCCCTTTTAATTATGCATAAAACATAAATATACATCCTTCTTCATTTTATCTTGTCACTTGAGTTCTATTGTCTTTTTGAGGTAGTTGAGGGCTATTTCTCATTGAGACCTTGTAGATCTTTAGAACAATCCCTTCACTCATTAGCATAAAATGGTCCACCTTCTTAGACCACTTTGCAAGGGTGCTAAAAGAAACCAAACCATTAAAATTCATCTAAATTCTTAATTTTTAGGTGATTTGAGAATTAGAAAGAGATTAAATTTCTTAAGCCACTTTTCTTTGATAATAACATATTGTATCCACATGAATTTAGACATATCATGTAATAGCTTTATTATTTCATGTGTTATTATAATCTTATTTGAGCCTTCTAATGCATATTTGGCATTTTTATAATTTTTTCTCATAGGAAAGACCCTAGGAAGCCATTTCACAAATATGTTAGTCAACTTAGGATGAAGATATTGTATTTGACCTATTTCCTTTTGTATATTCATGTTGTACTCCCAAAGTCATTAACCATCCTAACTAAGCTTTACAAGTTAGCCTTGGAGATGCCCATTTTCAAATATTTAATAATTTATTTAGACTTATATTTATTTATTATAATAAGCCCTTTAATTAATTAATTAATTTTCTTAGTATATTATTATCTCTAGAAATGTTAAGGAGATGCATAACTTCCTTTGGGCCCATTTCAAGGAGTTGAATCCCAAGTCTCTCTACCCTTGTCTTTACCTCATTGTATTTCATATTCCAAATTTGAATTCCTGTAATTTGTTTGAGGTATCCTTGCTATGGCCTCACTAATTTGGTTAATATGACTACTAAAGAGGCAACCTCTGGGCTTGAGACTTATCTAAATATTTTTACAATAAGTTGTTTAAATAGACCTTGTGGATACTTATATGTGTGGCTTATTGCAATCATGAGAAATGGTTCATATTGTTAAGGTGTCATGATTTCGGTTGAATTTAAATCAAGAGTAAAAATTATTTGCTTTCTCAACACTTGCAAACATTGTTGGTTTGAATATTTTATAAAGCTAAGGAGGTTTGGCAAAATGGTGAGTTTCATGCAGGTGTGTGGAGTTAAACTCTATTTAAGGAGACTCCCCTCAAATAACTAAAAACAAATATGGGAGGAATAATAATCTCTCCTCTTGTTTAGGGAAAAGATTAAACTCTTTTCTCTTGAGAGAAAAAGTAATCGAACTTTAAATAAACTTTACTTGACAGCTCATAATAAATTAATTAGAAATAAAATGAAGTTTCTATCAAGACTTCCGTCACTTCCTTCGAAATGGGAAAACAAATTGAAGCACAAAGTCTTGAAAATCTGCGATCCTATCTACCCTTTTGAAAGATAATTCTAATGATAATATACAACATAAAACAACACAAAGTCTGCAAGTATGATGTATCTATTAACTACTACAAATGGGAATTATTACGAGCACAAAGACTTGCAATTCTTCTTAACTTCTAAACTTAAATTATGAATTCAACCTTCAACATTCACAGCACAAAGTCTGCAAATATTTCAATTGAAGCTCTCCTTAGCAATTTTTCCACAATCTTCAAATAATCACAAAGTAATGCTCCAAAATGACATAAGAACACCATGGATGCAAAGTAGGACTTCAACACAAAGTCTGAAATTTCCAACTCTTTGATATTACTTGAAAAAGAACAACTTATAACTATAAAGCTCAAAGTCTTTATGAGTACAAAATTCTGCAGAGTTTTCTTGCTTGCCAAAAAGATATGTTTACAAAGGACCCTCTCAAGTATTTATAGGAGAGAGGTCATGAGAAAAAGGTGGGAGAATCCCAACTAACTTGAGAAATTCTCAACCATAATACTTGCAATTGACTTATTCCAAATTACAATCCTAATTTATCTTGGCTTCTGTTGATTACATGTTAATCTTCAATGTCATGAGTAGCATGGCCCTTCCTGCATTACAATTTCTAGCTTTATGTAATTTCTCAAAATAAAATTACAAATGCTAATTGAAATTATTCTATGTGTCAGACATGATCAAATAAATAAATGTGAATTGGTCTTCATCTTTGTTTTTGGAAATATTCTTCACATCTTTGTCTTGAAAGCATTATATGCTCAATCATCATATTCAAGTCCTTGTGTGGCTTCCTCATGTTGTTTCTCTTTCTTTGTATCCATTCAGCCTTGGAATTTGTTTGAAAATAAGACCCCATGCCTTATATTATTATTAGGTTGTTGGGTCATGTGTGTGGGACTAGAGAGATGAGACAAGGGGCTACCCAAAGTGGGGTGAGAAGCTTAATTTCGGGTTTTGGAAATAGCATTACATGTGTGGAAAAACAAGAAAAATGACTTGCATTTGTGGAGAATGAACATGCACCTTCATATATGTATGGGAAAATACAAGTTTTGCACTTGTGATTGGATCTCAAAGACTCATTTTCAAGTGTTTTTGAGTGCATTTTGGACCAATTTCGGGTTTTGGAAGGCTGACAACAAGTGCAAAGTGTAATCAGGATTTTTGGGACATATTGCAAGTTAAAAAGTGTAAGGTAGGAAAAATGAGAGGTCATTGAAAGTTTTCATTTTAACTTGTAACCTTGGTCAAAATCTCCTACTTGTAATCAAATTATGAAAACCCGATTTTCAACCAAGGATATCATTTTTGCAGAAAATGATAATGATGATGAAGAAAAATGGTAATGGCAAATGAATATGAAATGAAGGAAAATGAATGAAAAGTGAATGGGAAGGCGAATGAAAGAGAAAAACATTTTTATGAATGAAGGGCGAATGAATAATGATGGCGTATGAGAGAGAAATGAATGAAGGGCGTATAAAGTGGGAAAACGCATTTTTAGCCATACACGGTTTTTTTATAATATGCAATCTCAATCTCCATAGAAAGGCAACCCAAGAACAAAAGATTTAAAGCAACAAAAATAGAAAAATAAAAAGAAACAAAGAACATACTTGCAACAAGAGTTTACAAGCCAAAATAAAGATAAATAAATAAATAAATAAAACCCTATGCGCTTTGAGCAAACTCAAATCTGCAAAAATGTGGCAATGGTAGAGCAAAAATGGGGGATTTAATAAAGTTGCAGACCTTGTCAAGTGTTCTTCATGCCAAAAATCTCTCCAATCGGGGTGCATATGAGCAAGAGCAAGTTAAAAATCCACAAAAACACTTGCAAAACTAATTTCGGGTTTTTTGATGCTCATTGCAAGTGAACAAAATAACAAATAACTTTAAAAATGCCCTTTACTTGCAAATCGGGTTTTTAGATACACTTTGCAAGTGATTTAAGTTAAAATAGGAACTTTTAAATTTCATTGCAAGTCACTTTAACTCAAATAGGAACTTTTAAAAGTCATTGCAAGTGACTTTAAGTGAAATTGAAACTTTTGGAGCTCATTGCAAGTAACTTTAAGTGAAATCGGAACTTTTGGAGCTCATTGCAAGTAAATTTTTAAAAATAAAAAGAAATAGGAACTTTTTCAAGTCATTGCAAGTGACTTTAAGTGAAATCGGAACTTTTTTAAGTCATTGCAAGTAACTTGAAAAAGTAACTTGTAAAGTGAACAAAAAGTTCCTACAACTTGTAAGTTATATAAAAAGTTCCTATAACTTAAAATTAAAACAAAAAGTAACTTGTAATAAGAGCAAAAAGTTCCTATCACTTACTTGTAATAAGAAACCAAAACCCCTACTTGCAGTGATGCCCCAAAAACCCGAAATTGACCAAAAACACACTAAAAATAACTCAGAATTTCATGAAAACAGACGAGAGTGAGTGAAAAATGTTAGCCAAAAAGACTATAGACCCAAAACTAAAATTTTCTAACCTTTGCACCTTGTAAAATGTGCCTTAGAAGAGAAAATATTCAAATTTTATCAAAATTTTAATAGGTTATCCCAATTTTTAGCAAGTCAAAAATTAGGGACAACACACATCAACCTCTTCCTTGGTTGTTCTAATAGTATCTAGGGTAATAGTCAAATTTATTCCCACTCAAATAGGATAAGGAATCTATTGTTTGTTACTAACTTTCTCCCTTGCTCAATTGTCATCTATTTTGTATTAACTTCAAATTTGTTAGAGCACTTTCACAAATACCATGTTCATCATTTATCATTTATGAAATTTCACTTCACAATCTCTCTTATGTCCTAGATTTACTTCTCAATTTAATAATAAGCATATTAAACTCTTTTGTATTGATGAATTCATCATTAGGCATAGATTCCTCACAAGCCCTTTTTGTCATTATCTACAACATCATTTATGGGATATATAATACTGCATAGGAATTAGGTATTATAGCCAGGATTAGTGATTTATGCAAATGGAAGATAATAACATCTCTAATAGGGTTTTTAAGTGTTGTGAAATCCTCAAATACCTCTATATATTTTCATAAATAACTAATTGTTGGAGTGGGAGTTCTACTCAAATTTTCCTTATTTTACCTTGGAGTGGTAGAGCATGTGACAGAAGGACATAATTTTTTGCAATCATAGTGTCTTGCCCTTTGAAAAGGGTGCTAAATAAAATACCTCTTTAGAGGGTGAGGTTATATTTGGTGCATACTACATTGCACGTTGAGAAACTAGTCCACTAGAGGATGGGGGCCTAACATCAAATCTAACACAAAATCACAAGGAACAAATGCATGGAAGTGGAATTTTCAAACATTAAAAAAATAAAACTATAAATTTAAATTCATGAAGTATTTAACAAACACTACATAAAATTTATAAAAGCAATTTAATATGTATAAAAAATAAGAATTAAAGATTAGATTTTATTTTTAAATTATGAAGTGTTAACATTATTTATATAAAAAGTTGAAAATATAGACACTATAAAATTTTAATTTTGTAAATTAGTTAAAATATTTAACAAAATAACGTATAAATAAAAATATGATCATGTTCATAGGTCTCATTGATCAACCCAAAGTAAGTAGTGTATTGACATTAAACATAACCCCCATCATATGGGATGTCAAAAATGTATTTCAATAAAGTAGCTCAAGGGAATCTAAGAGTTGTTGAGGCTAGTTCTATCATGAGTGATATGTAAGGAAAGGTGATATGGGTAGCTTCAAAAGAAGATCAAAGGTAAGAAATAATAAAATGGAGGCTCAAGAAATATTATTGATCCTCCAAATATGCACTAAAAATGGAACTTAGGAGATGATTATAGAAGTAGATTAGCAATTATATTTTATTTACCTAGAATATCAAAAACATTGTGGAACAATTTTAGCAATAACTAGCAAAGATAAATTCATTCATGGTATAAAATTGCTATAGGAAAGGAAACAAATTGGTGATTTTTAACAAATCATTCAATTGATAACAAGGAAAATAAAATTATCAGTTAAAGTAGATTCATATTGGGGGATCTAAGCATGATGCCTATTGCTTAATGCACGATCCAACATTAGGAAGATAATGTATACATAATTATCTCCCCTCATTCATGTGGAGGATAGATATGGTAAACAAGTGTGTAATGTAGTTGTGAATGAGCTAGTTGAAGTGTACTAAACAAATATAAATACCAGTGAATGCTTTGAAGAGATTACAAAAGAACATAGTTCTAAAAGTACCTCTTATCTTTATAAAGGAACTTAAGGATTATATTGATCTTAGAAATTGGGAAAATTAAAACACAAAAATGTTTTAATTGGAATGACTCTATGGAGTGTATGTTACTAGTTTTCAATTCATGGAGAGTGTCATTAGAAAGGTGATAGTCCTGGGTTTTCTTAATAAATTCTCTTAGTAATGACTTAGTAGCATTTGGGCATTAGTTTTTCTATTGAATATTATGAGGATAATGAGTAATTAATGCATGAGCATCTAGGTCCACAAGCAATATTGTGTCACCAAAATAAACATTTCCTTATCGTGTTTGGTATTCTTCCTTTTTAATTTTGCTTGTAGGAGTAGATGGTCAAATCCTGAAGAATCCTTGTGTCAAAGGCTAGTTGATGAATTCACCTTGAAGAATATCAAAAAGGGTATTCACATTTCAAGTTGGGGAATATTTGATAAAAATGGAGCAAGTCATGAAGATGTCAAGATTTAGCCTGCATCTAGACTTTGTGAAACTTCTAGCCCTATTTAGTTCAACTTTGAATCCTTTTAGGTCATTTTGGGTGTTAAATCCCGCCTAAACTTGTCTTCTAAGGCAGTGTAGAAATTTCTCCCAGTTTAGAATGTATCTCAATAACCATTGGTTCTTCAAAAATTGACATGCACCTTATTTACTTGAAACATCTAAAAAACCCTAAATTCACTGCATAACTAAAGGTAGCTAGACTAATGTGAAACTTCTTGAGTGAACCCACACATTTTGATGACCCTTAGATTCCTGCTCATCTTGATGAACCTCGAATTCCTTCACATCCTGATGAACCTTGTTTTCCTGCAAGGTCATCTAAAGTGAAACTTTTCCTTGATTACAAATCGATCCCAATTCCACTTGAATCTTTGTAAGATGTTGATGGTCCTAGTTTCTCCACAAAACAATCAATGTCAGAACTTCCTTATGACACTAGACATTATTTGATACCCCTTGTCTCTTCATGACATAATATAAACTCCAACTTTCTTGCATAATTAAAGGTGGATGGACTAATGCAAAATTTCTTAGGTTAATGAAATGCATCATGATGACCCTCAAATTCCTGTAATGTCTAGGTGGACCTGGTTCTCTCATATGGTCAAGGAAGATGGATATTTCTAGGTGTCAATAAGGCATCTAAAACCCCCTTAGATTCCTATAACATATTGATGGCCATGGTTTCCTCAGAAAAAGAATGGTGGAACTTTTCATGTTATCTAGATATATCCACTTGCCCCCTGATCCACACAATTTTGGGACCATCATGCCAAAATATGGATTTCTCTTTGATAAAAGCCAAAATAATAGTTGTAATGGCTTGCATGTGGATCTTAAGGACCAATTATTGTCTACCACGTGTCTTGTCATGCTTAGTTGTTGGGTCAGCTATGTATTTCATGTATTTAAGGTGATTTTTGATCATGTTGGAGGCAAGTGTTAGAGTTTTTGGAGATTCTTGAAGCTCAGAAGAAAAATAATTCAACTTGAGGGTTTCATGATGAGGGTTTGAAAAAAGCTTCTAGGTCAGTGAATGTATGTTGTAACTATTTGAAGCCAAGGCATGCATTAATTCAAGTATAAATTCCTATACTCCTATTGTACTAGATTTGTTGTATATCAATAAAGAGAATGATTCAATATTTAGCTTTGTGAATGTATATGTGTTTTGGCTATGCATGGCTAGAGTGATCTAGTAAGACTCCCTAGTCATGACTGCACTAGCAATGAAGGAATGGTGTAGGCTATAATAGAGGAATATATCAAATTAATTTAATCATAAAGCCTAAACTATCATAATTGATTGTAGGATATGTCATTGAGGTTAGGGAGGCCAATCTTGGGGAAGTTTTCTTGTGGGATGTCTTAGTCACCTTAGATGATATAAATTACATCCTCACGTGGTATCTAAAAATGGTTTAGTAGTTGGATCCCATGCACATAGGAATGTATGAAAAATATGGTAAATGCTATCTGGACTCTCTTATTCAAAATGTCACTATGTAGAGAAAGGTTAAGGAGAAGGAAGTGGAGTAGATGGAGGCATGGAAATTTAGCTTAAGTAATAGAATTAAGGAATATTGAGTAGTATTAATGTTTATCTATTGAAAATCATGCTTTATCTATCTCTTTAAGTGACAACAAATGTTTTTGTAAGCATTTTAATATAAAATGATGTGGTTCTTAGGCCACACTGATGAGTTCTAAAATTTCCCTTTTCCTTGTTTTAAAGCTTCACACTTCTCATGATATTTTTGATAGTTTCAAAGACATTACCCAAAATTTCCTATTTATTTTAAGTATTAAATAATTAAGGATGATATCCTACATAGGAGTGATGCGAAAAAAGCATTGCAGGCGGGAATTCATTGCAAAGGTGCGCAACAAGCCAAAAAATGGCCAGAAGAAGGTTGCCACTAGGGCAAACGCTATCCCTCTGGGTAGCAGGGTTAACAGAGAAAGGAGGTATCCTAACAATTCCAATGCGCGGAGGAATGGATGGCAAGGGAACTCGATCTGGGTTCACAAAATAGAGTAGGTTAATGAGGATAGATCCCATGCTAGGGCATCGATGGCTATTCGGCCAGGAAGAGATCATATCGTCAATCATTTAGAGCACCCACAACATAGGCTGCAAAATCTACGGCATTGAATAATAAATCCATTCATTCCCCCGCATAAGAGAAGTAAGCTCATGTTGATCCCTAAATCCTTTATGCAGTAGAGATGGGATTACCTCAAATCTCACGGGCTTTTCATCAAATGGACAGGCAAAGATGCACCAAGGGATCAAATGGTTGACTAGTTCTCAGAACTCTTTGAGGGGCAGATCAGAGCTAAGGCCCTCACTAACAACTTTTTTCTCTTAGTTTGCACAGATCAGAGCATTAAGAAGAAGCTCTTGCATGGAGAACCCTTATTCTTTGAAGGGTTTTGTTTCTACAGGACTGATTGGGAACCCAACTTCGACCCTATGAAGCATTCCCCCAAAAGAATCCTGCATTGGATTAAATTGGAAAACTTTCCCTCGGAGTACTAGAGTGAGGATCTATCCTGGAGAAAATTGGAAGTAATCTGGGGTCTTTCATAGGATTTGAGGAAGATTTATTTGGTGGGAAGTCAGATATTCCTAAAATTCTGGTTGACCTCAATCTCGATCACAGGTATCTTAACAATATGGAGATTTTAACAACAGAGGGTGTATGGTTCCAATAGATTGAGGTTGACACCAAGGGTGGAAAATGTATCCTGAGCAAAAGTTATATAGCTAGTTGCTTGGAGGCTCCAGGGAAGGTGATAAATGTGGAAATGGAAAGCCTGGTCAGGACAATGCCTCCAGTGGTCAAGGCCGAAGATTGTGTCAATTTTCCTTACAAGGAGGTGATCAGTGCAAAGGCCCCAACAGTCTTAGAAGAAGGGGAACTCACAGAGAAGGATATGCCTTCAGCCCTGTCAGATGCAAGATGAGCAAAAGGGCAAGTAGTTGCAGCAAAATCCCCCACCAAAATGGAAAAAGCCAAAGTGATATCCAGAGTTTCGAGCCAAATAGAGGATCTATGCAAGGAGATAAGTGAGTAGCCCTCCCCACCTCCTAAGGGCGGCCTAGTGGTCACCTTGCCCATTGAACCAAACCAAGACAATCTGAGCTCTATGCCTTCTTAGGAAGCTAATACCTTCCATCAAATCATGTCTGCGGAGGGGCCTTAGCCAATAGTCTTTGAAGGAAATAACAGAGTTTCCTTAAGTATAGGGTCTATTCTAAACAAAGAAATTGAAGCTGTCAATGATCTAATAGGCCTGTTTGAGAAAGTCGCCCCGGATGATGAACAACACAGGAAAGAAAAAAGAGATCTAATCCAAAAAATCTTAGAACTTGACGTTGCAAAAAAATTAAACTTTGAACCCCAGGAAGAAGACCAAGATATGCATCAAGATTTGAGGCTAGAGGGCCTAGGCATAATGCAAACCCCCTCATCCAAACCCAAAGCTGACTGTGGAAAGGACTCCACAAAGAAAGGGGTTGAGAGGAAGTCTCTGGAAAAATTAAGATTTCTTGACGGCAAAGCTTCAGGACAGATCAAGATCACCTCTCTACTGGATTCAGGGAAGGGCAACACCCTTCCCCAGGAGCCATGATGCTCATATCATGGAATGTTAGGGGCCTAAACGCCCCTAACAAGAGGCGTCTAGTCAAGCAAAGGATTGGCTTGACCAGAGCAGACATAATTCTGATCCAAGAGACCAAACAATCAAGTGAAGATGCAAAATTAGTTTTCAATGGCTTCAAAAATTGGAAAGTTGAAGCTACCCCTGCAGTAGGAGCATTTGGGGGCCTGCCGATCTGCTGGAACTCTGCAAAATTAAGTTTTGAGGCCTTAGCTAGTGGAAAATCGTGGTTATCTGGTAAGGTTCGGATTTATGATTTCAACCTCCAATTTGGGATTATCAATGTCTATGGGCCTGTATCTTGCGTGGAAAAAAGAGCTCTTCGGAACAAAGTAGAAACCCATATTGGTTTAATTCAGGAAAAGCACTTATTTATTGGAGGAGATTTCAACACAATCCTGCATAGCCAAGACAAAAGGGGGTTTCAGCAAGACCAAACCAATCTCAAAGGGATTTTGAAGAGTGGGTCTTCAGGAATCAGCTTCTGGAGATTGAGCTTAGAAATGGAGTATACACATGGAACAACAGAAGGTTAGGCTTCTGCAACATAGTAGAAAAATTGGATAGGTTCTTCTTTTATGGGGATCTATCCTCATTTCCAGCATCCCTGGAAGGTTCTATCTTACCTTGTTCTGGTTCGGATCATTTTCCCATTCAGTTGAGATTGCAAATGGATGCCAAACCCAGAGGATCCCCGTTCAAATTTGAATCTATGTGGCTCAAAGATGAAAACTTCTTGTCCCTAGTAGAGCATTGGTGGTAGGAAGAAGAATTTGTAGGTTCCAAACTTTTTTGCTTCATGGCAAAACTCAAAAAGATTAAACAAATTTTTTTGGAATGGAATAAGGTATCCTTCAAGAACATTTTTGAATCCAAATCTAGAGTGGAGGCAGCTTTGACAGCTCTAAATGAGTTGGTAATCAGAAATGGTATGAATGAAGAATCATTCTTGGAAGAGAAACTCCTGATGCAAGAATATGAGGATATCTTAGCCAAGGAAGAAACTTTCTAGAGGCAAAAATCGAGAGAGCTCTGGCTAGAAGGTGGCGATAAAAACACCAAAATTTTCCACTATATTACAAAACAGAAAAGGGACTTGAATTGTATCAGCAGAATTGAGTTAGCGGACGGGTCAATCCTACAGGAGCCTCTTCAGATAAAGGAAAATATAGTTTCATTCTTTGATGGCCTTCTAAATAAGGAGGTAGGAGTCAACAATCTGGAACAGGCAGAGCTTCTGTCTCACATTCCCCAAATTATTTCCCAAGAGCTGAACTATATGCTCACTGCTAAATTCTCCCAAGATGAAGTGGAAGAGGCTTTGAATCAACTGCATCCAGACAAAGCCCTAGGGCCTGATGGCTTTTCGGCTGTGTTTTTTGAGAAGTGCTGGCATTTTTGGGAAAGGAGTTAGTAGAAGCTTTAGAAGCAGCAAGAAACTCAGGGAAGCTTCTAAAAGAGGTAAACAACACCTTTTTAGCCATCATTCCAAAGAAGGAGAATGCCACCAAATTAGAGGATTTTAGACCTATCTCACTTTGTAATACCTCATATAAGTTAATGGCTAAAGTGCTAGCAAATAGAATTAAAAAAGTGCTTCCTCTCATAATATCTGAGGAGCAAACAAGTTTTGTCCCGGGAAGATCAATTATAGATGGCGTTATTATCGCACAAGAAGGTATCCATTCCCTACAAATGAACAATTCAGCAGGGATGCTAATTAAGCTAGACATTAAGAAAGCCTACGACAAAGTGGATTGGAGGTTTTTATGTAAATCTCTGTAGGCGTTTGGTTTTAGCAAATAGTTTATCAACTGGATTTTTGAATGCATAGCCTCTCCTAGGGTATTTGTCCTAATAAATGGTACCCCTGAAGGCTTCTTTGAAATCTCAAGGGGCTTGAAGCAGGGATACCCTCTATCACCATTTTTGTACATTATAATGGCAGAAGCCCTTGGAAGGTCCATCTCTCATGCTCGAGCTTCAGGACAAATCAAAGGTATCAGGGTGTCAAGGAATATAAGGGTGTCCCATTAGCAATTTGTTGATGACACAATGCTGTTTGGTAGCACAAAAAAGGAGGCGGCAAGGAGTTTTAAGAAAATCTTGGCCCTTTATGCTACAACCTCTAGGCAAGAAGTGAATCAGAACAAGTCAGAGGTATTCTTCATCAACACCCCTTTGAGGAAGGAGTTTGGTATTCTAAAAGAGCTAGGCTTCAAAAAAGCTCATTACCTTGCTCATACTTGGGACTTCCTTTAGACAAAGGGCTAAGAAACACAAACCTATGGAATCCTTTGAAGGACAAAATGGAAAAATGCCTTAGTTCATGGAAAGGGAGGTGGCTCTCATGGGCGGGTAGGATTGTCCTACTTAGAGTGGTTATCTCCTCTTTTCCCATCTATCTCCTTTCTTTTCTAGCTCTATCTGCAGGGGCAAACAAATATTTCATTCAAAAGATGCGGAGGTTTTTTTAGCAGGGGCTCTCAGAGAAACACAAACTAGCTCTCATCTCTTGGGAAAAAAATTGTAAACCAAAAGATTCAGGTGGCGTTGGTCTGAAAAATCTCAAATGGCAGAATTCAGCCCTTCGAGCCAAAATAATTTGGAACATGGCTCGCTGTCCTCAGTTGAAGTGGGCCAGGATCCTTCAGGAAAAGTATTTAGATGAAAATGACTGCCTGAGCATAGTCAGGACAAGCAATCTGCTAAAAGGATCGCGGGTATGGAACTTTTTGATGAAATGTAGGCCAGTAATTTGCAGCTTCTTATCTTGGGATATACACACAGGAGATAAAGCACTTTTCTGGGAGGACTCATGGTGCGTCCTCCCCAGTATAGATAGTTTGGCTAACATTCGCACCACAAAAGAATATTTATCTGATCATTGGGGCCCAAAGGTGAATGATTACATAAGGCTTATGCAACTTGATGGGGTGAGGCGTTGGATATGGAAGGATTTGAAAAATCTACCTCTGCCCAACCATGAGATAGAGATCTTATCTTCCATCCTCGCACAGCGCCAAGTTGCCTTCTGAAGTGGGGAGGATAGATTAATTTGGGCAGGCTCAAAGAATGGGGAATATAATGCCAAAGATGGTTACTCAAAAATTGTAGGCGGAGAGGTGCAAGAGAAATCTGAGATCCCCATAGATCTATGTTGGGATAAACTTTGTGTGCCTAGAGCTGGCACCTTTGCCTGGGCTGCCTTACAAAAGAAAATCTTGACTGCGGAAAGATTCAAAAAGTTGGGTTTCGAAGGTTCATCATGGTGCGTTTTATGCAAGATGGCTGAGGAATCAGTCGACCACATCCTTGTAGGCTGTCAGTTTGCCAGAGAATGTTGGCAATGGTTGTGTGCTAAACTAGGCTGGATAATGGCCCTTCCAAATGATATCCTGAGTCTATTTCAATGCTGGCCGAGGAGAGCCAATTCAGGCTCCTTAAAGAGCCTTTGGAAAATCTATCCCTCCATGCTCATCTGGGAATTATGGAAGGAAAGAAACCCTAGGATCTTCAATGACACAGAATTGTCTCTGGCATCCTTTAAAAATAAAGTGGAAGTAGCAGTGATAGAGGTGGTTAATCACAGGTCATCTATGTCCTCCCTCAAGGAAGTAATGTTTTCAAATTGGGATGGTAAGATGAGGTTGGCCTAGCCAGGATTGAGAGTGCCAGTCTATGTTGGAAGTGGCTCTGCAAAGTCTAAATCATTAAGGGATCAGGCCAAATGGACACCCCCCAAAGTTGGATGGTACAAATTGAACTTCGATGGGGCATCAAGGGGCAACCTAGGCCCAGTGGGTGTAGGAAGCTTAATCAGAAACTGGGAAGGCCACATCATTGGAAGAAGGGCTATGCCTCTTGGAATTAACACCAATAATTTTGCAGAATTCAAGGCTCTCCTTACTGGCTTGGACCTTTGTAAGGAAATGAATCTAAACAAAATTGAAATTGAAGGATACTCTGCTATCGTGGTCAATGCAGTCAGGTCAGGACATACCCCCAATTGGAAACTCAATGCCATCCTGGAACAGGCAACTGAAATGCTAAATAGTTGTGAAGCATTTACCATTAACCATGTCTATAGAGAGGCCAACTAGGAGGCGGATGGCTTAGCCAATCTGGCAGTAGATGGAGAAAATATCAAAGAAATCTCTGTTTGTCCCCTGCCTTTTTAAGCCACTTCATTCTTGTATCAACAGTTTGTGGGGAAGGGCTGGGCAAGAATATTACTTATCCAGTCGTATGCTTCTCCAGCCGATGCTGAGCTCCATGGGAAATTCATTTTATGAGCTCCTCCCCATATGTAGTCTGAAGTAATAATTCAATACAGCTCGATCTGTGGGTATGTAACAGATACGAGCCTGCTCAATATCCAGATGTAATCTTTCTTTATCAATTTATGGCACTGCCTATTATCTAGCCAATTTTTTTTTTTAAGGATGATATGTATTATATTGATAAATGATTGTATTCATATGTGAATGTCTATGAAATATGATAGAGTTTTATGTTGATTATGGTTATTAATGATGAGAATATGCCTTTGAAATACACTAACCCCTGTAGTGCAGGATTTATCAACCTACAACAAAGGCCCTGCCAACCTGTAGCAAAGGATGTTCGTCAACTTGAGCCATGGGAATGACCACCTACAACACATATAGTCTTCCTTAGTTGATAGGGGTAGTGGTCGAAGCTTGTGGAAATGATTTATTTATAGATCATTTTATTTTTACTAATGTTGTCACCAAAATAGAGATAGTCATGGAGGAAAGAAGATATTTATGATAAATGGTAGATCATGGTTCATAAGTAGTTATGCCCTATTCTGCATGTTTCTAATTATAAGTGTCTTATTTGTGATGTAGAGTCTTAATGAGATTATGACACTCCCACCTTTGCATGATTAGTTTCCAATTATTGTTTAGAACAAGAATAATTCCTCTTCCTTTGCTTTTTGGGGGAGTTGACATTTTTTTCATTTTTTTTTTAGTCTGAGAATAATCAGACTCTTGAGATCCTATTATATGTCATATCCTATGAGTAGTCAAGGATATAGTCTTAGTAGATTTGGTTATAAACAATTATTGTCAAGCAAATACTTTGTATCAATTTGTGTTGTCTTTTCAACTTGCAATAAAGGTAGATCCAGTCAATTACATGAAAATTTGAGTTAAGATTTTACTGTGGGATTGTAGCTACTCAAGCAATGGCTACTTGAGGTAACTACAATACTCCTTGTAGTTTAGATTATTACTAATAGTAGAATAAATTTTTAAAGCTTTATTTCTTGATTTAATTTGAATTGAATTGAATTGTTAATTAGTAATTAATTGTTATCAATAGTTATTTCAAGTAGCTACAACATAGTTGAGCCATTAAATCATTATCCTCACATGAATATTTACTTGTAGCTGCAATTGTTATATAGTTAGCTTTGCTTCTAGATAAATTTGTTTTCAGTTAAGTTTGTTTCCAAATGAATTTTCTTTTGTTTAAACTTTCTATACATGATCAATTAAGAAAACTTAGAATCCTTAATTGTATGTACATTACCAACACCATCAAAGAAATTATGATTCCCTTGTTGATAAACTAAATATAACACATCTAGGTCAGTGAATTGCTTAAAAAGGGATGTTGGTCCACTGAGTTGTATGCATGACTTTTTTGCATCAATTTATTAAACATAGATAAAGTTAGACAACACTCATATATCAATAAAGATGATTCTTTAAACTTAGTTTTAAAATTTTGGTTAAAAGAGATGATATCAGTGGTAAATCATTAAGAATTTTATAATGTAGATCCATATTCAAATCACAATAATACATGTTACTATCATAATTACATGCTATCTATAACATAAAAAGATAAAAAATGGGACGAGTTATTATTATTTTTGTTCAGAATCAAATTTGTAGTGTTAAATTTTGCTTTAGTTCTTTCCTTTGATGTATCATAACCCTTGGGTAGCCATCATTAAAAACCAATTTGAGATATCTCATATGGGATTAAATTATAATACTTTTGTTTAGATGTGCTTATCCAATGCCTTATCCCCTTTAAAAATCTAACAATCTAGTTTTTGAGTGTTTTTCCATGCATTTCTTGCCTAGGTTGGGATTTTTGCCCTTATTGCAATTCCTGATTGAACTTCACTTCCATATCAAATCCTCACCTAGCTTCACTTTAGATGAAATTTCTTGCTCCACTTAAAATTCAAAGCTTCTTTCCTACCAAAAAATTTGAACACTCAAGTGTAGGTTGACAAGCATTTTCACTTAGCAAGATTAATGGAACCTATAATAATTTGATGGACCAATTGATTTGGATGATTGTCTTAAAAACATAAACATAATATCCAAAGGTGTCTTAAATTGTAAAATTTATTGGGGATATATGGGAGAACTTTCTCATGTTTCCATAGGTGCTTTCAAGTAAGGTTTGTAGTAGATTTTTTGTGGGTGACTTTCTTGTCCTTGTGCTCAAATTCTTAGGCAATTAATAGTGAGAAATGTAATGAATATCTTAGAGAATGCTTTTTCAAGTTTTCTAGGCTAATGCATAGATCCAAAGAGATATTTTAGTATGTGGATCATTAATGTAAATAATGACTATAGCATGAATGATCTTAGTATTACTATATATGCATCTACCATTATTTACTACTTGCTTCTCTTGTTTGTTAGTGCTTCTATTTTATGTAATTTTTCCTTTCATTTAGTGGGTGGGTTCCTACTATTTTCAATGATTTTTGTGGCTACTAGCTTATCTAGGGCTTAAAATTGTACCAATCCAATTCATGGTTGGAACAACAATACTTGTGAAACCAAAAGGAGATTAATATTGTTATATTTGTAATGAACTGTCTCTATGATAGATTATATTATTTTAGAGGAATATCTTATTCATAGCTATGGTTTCTTCCTTCCACATTTTCTAGCATGAATGTGACATTAGATTTGATGAGTGTTACAATATTATAATGTATTACAAACCTTGTGATAGTATTTTCGCTGTTATACGCATGAAATTATGTATTTTGTAATTGATTATTAGCCATGTTTTATTGTTGATATCATGATCTTTGGTGTATATGAATGTATTTCTTATTATTCCTTGTGTTTTAAACTTATTGTTCCTTTGATATATTTTGACTCTGTTACCTAATGAATATGCATTAGCCTTGGAAATACTCAATCTTCTCATCTCTCTCATGGAAATACTCAATCTTCTCCTCTCTCTCAAACAAATAAAAACATAAACCATTAGTTTAGTAATAAAACCACTTGTATGCATTCATAATTGTCATTATACAAAGAATAAATCCTAAGTAAATCTTAAACAAATTTATCTCATTTGGATTATGCTTGCACAACTAAATCAACCATAAGGTTATTGCATTTAGTATTACTTGACCTAGTGACGAATTTTGGGTTCAAGCATTCATTAGATTTGGTTGTTATCTTTTTTAGTTGTTCATTTTGTTTGATTCAAATACTTGGTTAGATATACCTCTAGGAACATCCTCTTGAGTCTAAGATGAGCTTGAATTGTAGGAGAGATAACCCACTCTCATTGAATTGGATAATTTATAGATGAACATTATTATTATTTTCCATGATCACAACCCTTGACCTTGGAAGCAAAATTATGTTCTAGAATTTGGAGTAACAGTTTTGGCTCAAGACGTATAAAATAAAAAAAATGTTGTGTGGTTCATCATTCTCCTATAATAGCGTCCAAATGCGTTTTCTCAAGATCTACTTTCCCTACCTATATAATAGAATAGAAGACTTAACGTCCACGAGAATTAGATCGTTGGCTTTTGAAAAAAGCTCGTGCATATTACGGCAAAAATTGAAATTAACCAATCCAGAAAAGATGAATGATTAACGTCAGCTCGCAAGTTTAGCGGACGCAGGCCTGGTAGGAAACGGAGCGAGGATGGAGACTGGAACAAGCTCTTCTTCTTCTGCAGGATTCCGCCAAGTTAAGGTGATTCCTCTGCAGCATCCTTCTTCTTACGACTCATCGCCGTCCTTACCTCCAGCTTTTGGCAGTTCCGCCAAAATTTGGCTGTCCAAGGTCTGCCAAATGTCCCTGATAGAATGGCTAGAGCTGTTGCTGCCCTGCGTCCGCTGGATTCGTAGCTACAAATGGAGGGAGTATCTCCAGCCTGATCTTATGGCTGGGGTCACCGTCGGCACAATGCTTGTTCCACAGGTATTTTATCTTGTTTTTTCTCCGCTAAAATTTGCCCAAGTTTGTTTAATTAGTATCTTTTTGATTATCGGATGTAATCAATATGTTTCTTTTTGGGTTTTAAGGCATACGGTGTTCAGTCCATGGAAATTGTGAGACAAGGTTTTTTTTAATGGAGCATATTAAGGTTTTATGACTTGCACAGTCCATAATTGACAGAAAAATGCTTGTGCAAAATACCTGTGTTTAAATTTAGGAGAATCTTGTTCAGCCCTAGGCATAGAACCGTGCAAGCCTCGAAACTTTTGTTGCTGTTTTCTTGTTGTTATTGGATATAATAGCAATTTTAAGGTCTCCACTGTACCTGAGATCAAATTTTTTGCTGAGCATGTTAAGTTTTTTGGCTGCTTACATTACATGTCGTTGGGAGGGAATTGGGACATTTGATTGCTATTTGTTTAATTATTGGACACGTTTCTTAAATTTGATTCTAAACCCCATTATATTTCGGCGGTGGGTATAAACTACTTGCATTAGATATTATACTAGATGTCCCTGGGAGAGAACTGAAGCTGGGATAGTTCTACTTCTAACAGACTGAAACACTCAAATCAACGTGCTATTGCCTCACGGATTATTATTTGATATGTTTTTGCTACACTTTCACATTCAACATTCAACATTCAGCATTCAATGGCTCTCGAGGGCTAGATAAATAAATAAAGTCAATGGAACTCTTGTGAGCTAGATATTTGAATTAGTATATCTATGTGGAACCATCCCCACTTTGATACTTTTGATTGATTCTGATAATTTTTTTTTACTTGGATTGGAGTGTTATAATGCTACTTTTACTTCTTGAAGCTAATGAACACCAAAATTTTTAAATGTTTTAGATTTTCACCTTGGATAGTTCTTTTAAATTGAATTTTCCTCGATAAGAACTGCATAGTTAATGGCAAATTATAGCACATTTTTGACAGTCATTGGACTGATAAGTAGGAGGTATTTTCTACAGCGTGTCAAATTATGGTATTGCTATCAGGATTCAACTATGTAGTTTTCGAGTCAAACTCATTGACCCATGTTTCATGAGTAGTGGTTCACAAGAACCCATCTCTCATGATAATGAATGGTCCACTTAGCACTCAATGCGTCTAGGTGATGCTCACAGAGGTGAAGCACTGGGCCTTCCCAGGAGGACACCCATCCCAGTACTGCTCCAGCTCAAGAACACTTAACCACAGAGTTTTCCCAAAGGTTAAGCCCACTTAGCTTGCAACCCTATTTGCAAAACCTTCAGCAAGTGTTGTGCCTTATGAACCATTCATTATAGGGCCCCTTCAGCTCATCAATTGATAAGTAGGAAGTATTTTCCATAGCATGTCAAATTATGATATTGCTATTAGGATTCAACCATGTAGTTTTTGAGTCAAACTCATTGACCCATGTTTCATGAGTAGTGGTTCACAAGAACCCATCTCTCATGATAATGAATGGTCCACTTAGCACTCATTGCATCTGTTAATGATATTGCAGCTTCAGTTGTTCCTTCCAGCTCAGCCCTATTGAGGAAATATAAATTAAATGATAGCCCGTTGGCTATTTAATTTATATTCGTTGTTTTTGTATTATCTTCATTTTTGATTATTGCCGACATGAGAAGATACGAATTCATCTTGATAGTCAAATCTTTTATTAGAAGACATTTAATATTTGTTTATTAATTGAGGCCGACTTCCATTTATGAAGAGACGCGATTTCTTGGGGCTGACATCATTTATGAATTGTAATTGTGATTATTCTGGCCGACCTCATGATATGAAGAGGCGCGACCTCTCTAAGTTGTATATATACAAGATCATCCATCCTTTGCAAGTCGATCAAGAAAGTGCGAATTCCTTCATGTGTGATATATCTCCTAGTGCGAATTATTTGTTAGCAGATTGCAGATCATCAAAGTTCAGAGGTTGCGAATATTGTTAAGAGTGAATAAGTTCGAATATTGTTAAATGCGAATCTCCTTCAAGCGCTGAGTTCGAAGGTTATTTAATGCTGAGTTGCGAATATTCTTGAAAGTCAGAATTACTGTCTAAAGCAAGGTCTGAATTATACTGTCTGAAAGTGAGGTCTGTATCTGCTCTTTGTATCTGGTAAAGGTACTGATTTCTGGCCTTGTGTTCGGCCTCATTGTTAAGTGAATTGTTGCCACTACTATATTAAATATAAAAGAGATCTTTGTTGCTGGGTTTTTTCTCCCCCAAGAGGAGGGTTTTCCCAGGGTATCTGCTGTGTTATTGTTTCTGATTTTGAATGATTTTCTGTGCATTTAATCTGTTCACCTAAAATCAACAGCATCTAGGTGATGCTCACAGAGGTGAAGCACTGGGCCTTCCCGGGAGGTCACCCATCCCAGTACTGCTCTAGCTCAAGCGCACTTAACCACAGAGTTTTCCCTAAGATTAAGCCCACTTAGCTTGCAATCCCATTTGCAAAACCTTCAGCAAGTGTTGTGCCTTATGAACCATTCATTATAGAGCCCCTTTAGCTCATCAATTGATAAGTAGGAGGTATTTTACATAGCGTGTCAAATTATGATATTCATATTGCTATTAGGATTCAACCATGTAGTTTTTGAGTCAAACTTATTGAACCATGTTTCATGAATAGTGGTTCACAAGAACCCATCTCTCATGATAATGAATGGTCCACTTAGCTCTCATTGCATCTAGGTGATGCTCACAAAGATGAAGCACCGGGCCTTCCTGGGAGGTCACCCATCCTAGTACAGCTCCAGCTCAAGCGCACTTAACCACAAAGTTTTCCCCAAGGTTAAGCCCACTTAGCTTGCAACCTCATTTGCAAAACCTTCAGCAAGTGTTGTGCCTTATGAACCATTCATTATAGAGCCCCTTTAGCTCATCAATTGATAAGTAGGAGGTATTTTCCACAGCGTGTCAAATTACGATATTGCTATCAGGATTCAACCGTGTAGTTTTCGAGTCAAACTCATTGACCCAGGTTTCATTATCATGAGAGATGGGTTCTTGTGAACCACTACTCATGAAACATGGGTCAATGAGTTTGACTCAAAAACTACACAGTTGAATCCTGATAGCAATATCATAGTCATTGGACTGTAAAATTGTTAGTATTTCTCCTATGAAAGTGAAAAACACCAAAGTTGTTAAATTTTTTATGTTTTTTCAGCGCATAATTTTTTTGAATAGATTTTTCCAGATAAGAACTGTGTGCACATTTTTACTATCAACATTTCTGATCCAACTTGATGACCATTTGCCAAGATGTATGTGATGTTCAGATTGGAGGATGGCAAAACCCAAATGAATAGATCTCTTGGTGATAAAGTAACATATCATTTCTTGTTTGACCAACAACACTGCAGAGACAATGAATTATCTAGTATCAACACCTTACAGTGCAATGGTTATATTGAGAGGTGGAATTACCTGTATGGGCTGACCTCAAATCTTTGCAGTTTCTATTAGTTCTATATGCATAATCTGTCTAAGTGGTAGATGCCCAAAATTGATCTGATCAATGCACTGCAGTAAGCTATGGGTGAAATTGATCCATAAACTGGAGCAGCTATGCTGCACTTACAGTCATTAGCAAATGGATTTTAATGCAGTGACCTCATAACACTCCTCTCAAGTACTTTCAACATTAATAATGGCTTTCAAACATTGAATGACATATGCAAACAAGGGAAGCACATATCGTCAGATCTACAATGTGGAAAATAAACCTGCAAACACACAAAACATGTTCACACAATGAATTGATTTGGAGTAAACCCCACTTTGGGTAAAAACTCCAGCCTAGAGAGCAACTACTCTCTATTCAACTATCGAAAATCAGTTATAGATGAACAAGCCAATATAGCTACAAAAAACTCCCACAAATGTGAATAGAGCTTAACTACACCTGCAATGCACTCTTAAGTTGACTGGTCAGCTTCAGCAACTATACCACAATAAAAAATGGTGACCCCCTCACCAAAAACTAGAGTGCTCTCATCTTTTCCTTTTTTTTCTTTTGCCCTTCAGTTACGAAATGGCATATTATTGCCTTACATTCCCATCAGATTTAGGCACAAGAAAACTAAATCTCCCACCTCAAAACTTTTCTCAACTCTGTGCTAGCCAACCTGAATAGTTCCTGGCAAAAGACATTGAGAAATCTACTATCTCGATCATTGACAATGTTTTTCAATAATCCATGAAGTATGAATACCTCTCTAAAGAATAGTTCTGCGACCTATGATGCCTTGTATATAGATGATATGGCAAAGAAATGTGCATATTTGGTCAACATGTCAATTACCATGTAGATACAATCTTGACCATGTACTCTAGGAAGACTTGTGATAAAATTCATAGATATACTCTCCCACTTCTACTTAGGGATAAGTAAAGGCTGCAATAAATCCGTTGGGAAAGTATGCTTTGACTTGTTCTGCTGACAAGTCATAACATACACATAATTTTATTGATGAGGCACTTGTAGCACGTAGGGGACTCTAGACACAGGAGGTTGATGGTTTTAGAGTGATGGTTGCAGATGGTTTCACCATTACTTGTACTAGGATGATTCCTTAGCTCAGCCTTCAGTTGGGTAATTATGAAGTCAAGGATGACTTCTATGTGGTTAGCATTGGGGACACAGATGCAGTGATGGGCATTCAGTGGTTACGTTCTCTAGGTGAGATTACTTTCAATTTTCAGACCATGGAACTGAAGTTCAAATCAAATGGCAGGAATGTGGTGTTGAGAGGGATATCTAATGGAGGGTCTTGTATTGTTTCCTTCAAATGCATGGAGAGGTTTATTAGGCATGATCAGGTGGAGTGGGCAATAGAGTGCATAGTTATGCCCACAGTTACAAAGGGGGAAAAGCGTTCTTATCCACCTAATATTCAGGCTTTGCTATCTAAGGGAAGCAAGGTTTTTGGCAATATACCTTTAGGTAGGCCTCCTGATAGAGGCATTGAGCATGTCATTAAGTTGGAGGAGGGGGCCAAGCCTATTATCACTACATCATACAGGTACTCGAAGAGACATAAGTATGAGAGTGAAAAGGCAATCAAGGAGGTTTTGGACATGGAACACATTAGGCAGGGTAAGAGTCCATTTGCTTCTTTAGTGGTGTTAGTGAAGAAGAATGATGGGACTATGCGTATGTGTATAGATTACAGGGAACTTATTAAGAAGACTATCAAGAATAGATACCCCATCCCACGGATTGATAAGCTCATTCATGAGCCACATGGAGTTGTCTATTTTTCCAAAATAGATTTGAGGTCTGGTTACCATCAAATTAGAGTTAGAGAGGAGTACATACAACGTTCATATGCCACTATGGCCACTTTGAGTTCCTCGTTATGCCATTTGGATTGACTAACACTCCTGCTACTTTCTAGTCATGCATAAACAAAATATTTAGTAAGCAGTTGCGTAAGTTTGTTTTGATATTTTTTGATGATATTCTCATTTATAGAAGATCATGGGAGGAACATTTGAGGCATTTGGATGAGGTGTTGAGCATCTTGGAGAGTGAGTCCTTGTTTGCAAAAGAGTCCAAGTGTGAGTTTGGCATGTCTGAGTTGTATCTTGGGCACATAATCAGTTCTAAGAGAGTTAGCGTTGATCCTGAAATGGTCAAGGCTATACTTGATTGGCCTCCACCCACAAACCTCACACAGTTGAAGGGGTTCTTT
The DNA here is from genome assembly GCA_007258455.2 of Sequoia sempervirens. Taxonomy (NCBI): domain Eukaryota; kingdom Viridiplantae; phylum Streptophyta; class Pinopsida; order Cupressales; family Cupressaceae; genus Sequoia; species Sequoia sempervirens. The sequence continues at coordinate 37,680 of VDFB02154121.1, read as the reverse complement.
GGGCTTTGCGGATTCTACAGGAGGTTTGTCAAAGGGTTTTCACAGTTGGCTGCCCCACTCACCGATTTAACCAAAAAGGAAGCATTTGTTTGGTTTGAAACAACATAGAAATCCTTTGACCAATTCAAATAGTTGATGAGTTCATGTCCAGTGTTTGCAATTCCAGACTTCTCCAAGCCTTTTGAGCTTGAATGTGACACCTTAGGTGAAGGCGTAGGAGTTGCCCTCATGTAGTGTAAGCATCCCATAACATTTGAGAGTAGGAAGTTGAGAGGAGGAGAGAGAGCTTACTCCATTTATGACCTTAAATACTTCCTCAACTAGAAGGATCTCAATGAGAGGCAACAAAAATGGGTAAGAAAACTTCACATTTGTGCTCTATTTTAGTCATATTAGCAGGTTGGAAGGAGAGAATATAGGCTGATAATGCTAGGAATGCACTTGCAAAAAACATTCTTGATGGTTCATTACATGATGATAAGTATCAGGTAAGGGATGGTCTCATTTATTACAAGGATAGAATATGGTTAGTTCCCGAATCTAAGGTGAAAGTACAAAATTTCAAGGCTTTTCATGACATTCCTATTGATGGTCATCCTGGATATTACAAGACATATAGGCAAATCCGTGAGAGATTCTCATGGAAAGGGATGAAGGACGACATTCTCAAGTATGTTTGTGAGTGCCAAGTATGCCAACAAAACAAAAACGAGCATACTTATCCTGCTGGTTTATTGCAGCCCTTTCCCATTCCAACTCAAAAATGGGAAAATATATCAATGGACTTTATTACAGGACTTCCCAAGGTGCAAGGGAAGGACAATATATATGTGGTGGTGGATAGATTGACTAAATTTGCTCACTTTTTTGCCATATTAACAGGGTATACAACTGTGCAAATGGCAGATTTATTTTTTAGGGAAGTGTTTAGGCTTCATAGAACAACTAAGACCATCATCAGGGACATGGACAACAAGTTTATGAGCTTGTTTTGGCAAGAGTTATTCAGATTATGTGGTATGGAGCTGACCCCTAGCACTAGTTATCATCCTCAGACTGATGGGCAAATTGAGGTGGTGAACAAATGGGTGGAAGGTTATATGCACAACTATGTTTCAGGGTAGCAAAAGGCGTGGGTTAATGTAAGAGTTGAGATATAGCTCATAAAACATGTTTGAGTCACTCAAGGACTCAAATCTCTAGGATCATTTGCAAAAACCAACAACCACTTGCCACAAGAAGGAAAAACTAGAACATGAAATTGCAACAATGGATGCAAGATGTGGCCAATATGCAATACTCAAGATTGCAATGATATATTGGACTTACACAACACTCAATTGATCTTTTGATTGATTGATGTACATATGAAGCCTTTTTTATATAGGCAAGGAGTGAGATAGGATTAGACAAGATCATGACAAGTGTCTTAATCCAATCACATGAGACGACTAAGTCATAACAACCTAGGACACACATTAAATTGTCAATGCAAATATTAAATGCATGAGAGAATTATTAAATGCCTAGATAATTAAAAGTAAACAATGAGACATGGCCCCATTATAACTAACTTTTAGAAATGACAACTAAGAAACTTAACTCCTAAGTAAACTTATAATGATGTGAATAGGTCTTCACTAATATCTAGTTAGGAAATAACCCCGTTCACACCAACAGCCCGCCATAAGTGCAACTTAGGAAGTGTAGTTATTATGCAACAGGTACCCATGTACAAATGCAAATGCAAATGAAATCTCTCACAAACGAGGAAAAGGAGAAAACCCAGTGGGACAAAACTCCCCAAAAGAGAGACAAAGAAGAAGAGACCATTTAGAGCCCTGTCAATGAATCCATTATAAATCCAATCAATCTCCATCCACACAAAGGATGATAAGAGAGACCATTTAGTGCCTCACCGCCCCCATAATGAGATAACCTGCTGCAAAGAAGCACTAGAAGCACACTATGAAGCAACATTGGAATCCTTAATCTGACAAGCAAAGGAAAGATAATTTTGTTTGCTAGAAACCATATTAGAGTCACTCAAGGACTCAGGTCGGAATCATGATAAAGCAACAACAGACCCGATGCCAAGGAACACTGGAACTCCCTGTATATCGTGCAACCCTCGAATCTATGAAACAATAGTCGATTGAAAAAAGATCTCGAACATAAATGAGGTGTAGAGAAAATGCAAACCTAATGTACACAAAAAAGGAAATAGTGCATGTACTGATGAATGCTCACATTTGCCTTCATGAATAAAAATGACCTTAGATCTGTGTAGAGGAAAAAATTTGAAAAAATGACCTGCACCACTATGAAGTGCTCAAAACTAGCTTTTCGTTGATATCTCGTTTGCCAAAAACAGACATTGTGGTGAAAAGTTATGAATTTTTTAAAAAAGGGTAAATTTTGCCAACCAACAATGTAAACATGACCCTTCTAATTTGATTTCTGATTTTTTTTTGGATGTATGCAAAAACTAATGGACACCCAAATAATATTTTGATGCTACCAACAAAACCCAGAAAGCGTTTTTGAATCCAAAAATTAGAACATGTGATTTGGTAAAAAAAAGTAAACTTCCCTTGCAGGAAGAATAGCTGTGCTAGGTTATTTGACAACCGTTTTTGCAAACTCTACTCACTATTTGCAAAATCTAGCAAATACCTAGATGGTATTTTATGGTTTTGAACAAAACCCGAAAATCATTTTTCTCGAAAATACACGAGGCAAAATATATATGCCGTTTTTGATCCAATATGCACCATGCAAAAGCTCAAGCTCGAATCACCCTTAGATCTGAGAAGGGGTTTTGCAACTTTGAAGCTCTAATATCATGTAGGAGCTAAGATATAGCTCATAGAACATGTTTGAGTCACTCAAAGACTCAAGCCTTCAGGATCATTTGCAAAAACTAACAACCACCTTCCACAAGAGGGAAAAGCAAGAACATGAAATTGCAACAATGGATGCAAGATGTGGCCAATATGCAATACTCAAGATTGCAATGATATATTGGACTTACACGACACTCAACTGAGCTTTTGATTGATTGATGTACATATGAGACCTTTCTTATATAGGCAAGGAGTGAGATACAATTAGACAAGATCATGACAAGTGTCTTAATCCTATCACATGAGACAACTAAGTCATACAACCTAGGACACACACATTAAATTCTCAATACACATATTAAATGCATGAGATAATCATTAAAAGCCTAGATAATTAAAAGTAAATAATAAGACATGGCCCCATTATAACTAACTTCTAGAAATGACAACTAAGAAACTTAACTATAAGCAAACATTATAATAATGTGAATAGGTCCTCACTAATAACCACAAAAATGAGACTTGTTAGGACTTGCCAGGACTCTGCGAGTCCTAAGTCGAGTCCACTTGGCTGAGTTTTGGGGGCTCAGACTCGGACTCGGCCGAGTCCTACCGAGTCCTGGTTGGACTCACCGAGTTTGGCAGACTTAGCGGACTTGTTGAGTCCAGGCGAGTCTAGGCAGCAGGACTCGGCAGGCAAGGTTTGAAAAGTGCAAAAATTGCATGAAATTTAAAGTTAAGGCTTGTTTTTTTTTTTACTTTTTGTGAATGCAAAATGATGTATGCCATGAAGGTTTGTATGGTTTTGGAGGTCTTAATTTGGGCTTGGTGGCGGGGGCTCCGACCCTTGACCCTACCCCTCAACCCCGCTTTGTATCGTGACAGTGAGCGTGCCTAGGGCGTTGCCCCGAGACCTTGCAAAGGGCGCTGCCCCTCAACCCCATTGTGGGCGTTGCCCCTAGACCCTTGTGAGGGGCGTTGCCCCTAGACCCCCGCGAGGGGTGTTGCCTCTTGACCTCGTTGGGGGCACTGCCCCTAGACCCCCACAAGAGGCGTTTCCTCTTGACCCCACTGGAGGTGTTGCCCCTTGACACTGTTGGGGGCGCTACCCCCAGACCCTTGCAAGGGGCATTGCCCCTTGACCCCACTAGGGGCGTTGTCCCCAAACCCCCACAAGTGGCGCTGCCCCTTGACCCCATTGGGGGCGCTGCCCCCAGACTCCCACAAGGGGCACTGCTCCTCGACCCCACTTGGGGCACTGTCCCTAGACCCTCACAAAGGGCACTATCCCTTAACCCCATTAGGGCAATTGCCCCGAAACTTGAGATTATGGCTGCTTCATCATCCAAGACCTATCTTAGACACATTCGTAGGAAGGATGCAAGCTCCTTTGAGCCATAGAATTCTAGTTATTGTTTTGAATCTTTTGATATTTCATATTTGTTTGAACACTTGATGTCATGGATTTCATATTCCGTGAGTTTTGTATACATTTGAGTCTTGGACTATATATCTAATTGTGCTATTTCCTTTAGCAACTTAGCTACAAGTTGTTTTATACCTATATGATCGATGTATACTTTTGTTAGTGATGAGGACCTTGATTGGGTTGACCGGGAAGATAGAGAGGTTGAGGTTGTAGCCATGGCAGATGAGGAGGCTAGAGCACGAGCAAACACATCCACAACTGATGTTGGTGAGGGTGGCATGGAGTCACAAGCAGAGACTATGGCTGCAGCTGCTACATCATGTAGGACCCACCTTAGATGCCTTCGTAGGAAGGATGTAGGCTCCTTTAAGCCATAGACTCGTAGTTATTGTTTTGATATTTCATATTTGTTTGGAACATTTGATGTCATAGATTTAATATTCCATGAGTTTTGTATACATTTGACTATATTTATATATCTAAGTGTGCTGTTTCCTTCAGCAGCTCAGCTACAATTTTCATACTTTATACTTATGTGATCGATGTATACTTGTGTATGTGATCAAATGTAAGAGACCTGCTTGTCTCTACTTTTGTTTTTATGCTAAATGATAAAGGTTTGTAATTTTTTCGTATTTTCTCATAGATTGCCAGTCAAGAAATCAAATACAAGACATGTAAACATAAACCCTACTGCAGCAATGCAATTAATTTATTGATTTCCTTTTCATAACTTTTACAAATATGTGCATACCCGGAAATACAATCTCCTGTAGATCTGAAGCAATAAATCTGATAAAGCATAGACTTGACTTCTGGATGAAGCCAACAGTGAGCACCTTCAGCTGATATTCCACAACCTCATAATGCTGATACAATGGAGAGTTTTCGTTCTCCAAAGCCGATACGCTGGAAAAACCCCTCGGGCTTCCTTCCCCAAACGCTAATGAGAAATTATCAAACAATATCAAATAGTCAATTCTGAATGTCCCTCAAATGAGCCCCTTAAGATTCTTTTATACTTTTCCTGGAAGAACTCATTCACTTTTCTCACCAATGTGGGATTAAAAGATAATAGGCCAATCCCCTCCAATTTGCCTTTTAAATCATTTTAAAATAATATAATATTTGCAGTTTGGAATATTAAAATATGTCCTTGAAATTGGCACCCAAGTAATTAATTAAAATGGCCCCCTTTTAATAATGAATGGACCCTCAAGTCATAAAGTGCAAATATAATATTAAAAATATTAATTATTATTAAAGTCACCTTTAATAATAATTAAACGTTATAACTTAGGAAAAACTCCTTATTTCACCAACTCAACTGAATTTGGCAATCGACACTGCTGACATGTGAACTTTAGGTGCCCTATTATAAATAGAATTGCTTGCCGGCTGACTTACTATAAATAGTAAGTACATGAAATTGAATCAACTGAAGGCTACTTGAACCCACATGAGATGCTGAAGGAGAGATTCCTCTGATCACCGCCAAAAGAGACCCTCTAACCAGACATAGTAGCCTACGAGGGCCAGGAATAGGCTGCTAAATCCACCGAACTCTGATGCTCGCAAAAATGGGGACATTACATCAAATTTGCTTCTATTTAATGATGTTATTGTGTATTTAAGGTTTATTTAATAAAGGGTGCTTGAAACAAGTTTTAAATCCTTATTATCTCTAAATTTCTAGGGTTTTTTCATTTTGTCGAGTTTGCACTGAGTCCCGAGTCCCGAGTCTCGAGTTGAGTCACCCTAGCCGAGTCTGAGCCGAGTCCAAGTCTTGTAACTATGCTAATAACTAGTTAGGAAATAACCCCATTCACATCAACAGTTAAGTGGTTGCACTTAGGAGAGTTTTGCTACAACTCTACCTTTCATATGTCTATCAGGATGTCTCCATTCATGGCATTGTATGGCTATGAAGCTCCCAACTTCGTTGATTTACTTTTTGGAAATTGCAGAGTGCCTAGAGCCAGAGATCTTTAGAAGAGTCAAGATATCATGACGTCTCTAAGAGAGAATACAACATGCTCAGAATATACAGAGGTCTCTTATTTTCAGTGTTTTTGTGGTGAAAAGATGAAGATTTTTTTGGTATTTTGATGTGGGTTTGGAGTTTTGGTGTGCGTGATTGCTTGGCTTGTTTTTGGTGGAGTTTGGAGGTGATTTAAGGCTGTTTACAGAGGTCTGATTGCCTTTTTCAGCATTCCGGAAATCATCTTTTTGACAGGGTCTGAAAGTAAAAAATTCCCATAGCTTAGTGGACACTTGGAGTTTGTTTTGGGTATTCTTCCATTGGTTTCCTCGCATCTTGGTGCCTCTTTTCAAGCATTCATTTGTATTTTTTGGAGGACTGATTTTTAAGGGATCCCAGATCTCAAGTTAACCACACCCTACACTCCATATTTTTCTTGAGATAATCTGATTTCTCTCTTATTTTTATCCCTGATTATATGCATCGCAAGAATCCTCTTTGTTGCCCCTAATTCCTTCATCTCTATTAAGGGATCCCAGATCTCAAGTTAACCACACCCTACACTCCATATTTTTCTTGAGATAATATGATTTCTCTCTTATTTTTATCCCTGATTATATGCATCGCAAGAATCCTCTTTGTTGCCCCTAATTCCTTCATGGCAAATCGTTGGAATAAATGTTGCTTCAACTCACAAACAATCCTCACACTAGTGCCAACAACCAACATATCATCAACATAGAGTAAAAGAATAACAAACTCACCATTAACAAGCTTCTTGTAATAAATGCACAGGTCTGGTTTAAAACGATTGAAATGTTGCTGAGTCATGAAGCTATCAAACTTAAGATACCATTGCTTCGGGGCTTGTTTGAGCCCATACAAACTCCGTTTCAATCTACAATATAAATGTTCTTGACCCTGCTATGCAAAACTTTCAGGCTGCTCCATGTATAATTCCTCTTCAACATCTCCATAAAGAAAAGCTGCTTTGACATCTAATTTCTCAAGTTCAAGATCCCAAACAACTGCCAAGCCTAACATTGCTCGAATGGTGTACATTTCACAACTAGTGAAAATGTCTCATTAAAATCAATTCCTTTTTGTTGAGCAAAACCCTTTACAACCAATCTGGCCCTGTAACGTTTATGACCTCCATCTTCCTCTTTCAAACGATATACCCATTTATTTTTCAGTGGTTTCTGATTTGGTGGAAGAGGAACCAAATCCCATGTTTCATTTGCACACAAAGACTCCATTTCTTCATTCATTGCCTCCATCCATTTTGCTGAATTTGCATCTTTGCAAGCTTGTTTAAAAGTCGATGGCTCTGCCTCATTAAATAACAATAACTCATAATCATCATATTTAGCTGGATGCTTCTTTTCCCGAGCAGATCTTAATTGAGAACCCACTTTTGGCTGCAAATTACCTTGTATATTTTCTTCATTACTCTGCCGCTGTTGTTGTGCATTTTCTATATTATGCCGTAAATTTCCTTGTCCTTGTTCATTTCCTCCAATGTGCTGCCCTTGTATACCTCCATCTAACAGAGATGAGTCAAAAACAAAGCCTCTTATTGCAATGTCTCTTTGATTTTTAGGCTGTGTATTAGTTTGAAATAGCTGTGAACTACCATATGAATGGTGCACAAGATTTGAAGGAGGGGCGCCAACATATGAGGACTGTGAATGACTAAAGGAAGGCAGCGAACCAAGAGCAGGCTGCAAAATTAAAGGCTGCGTACAAGATTGTAAAGGTAGTGAAGCAATTGTGGGAGGCTGCGTATGAAGGGATAAAGGCTGCCTAGGGGCTTGCGTAGGAGAAATTAAAGGAGGCAGTGATTGAACTTGTGAGGGGTGCGTTGGAATATTTGACTGGTGCGCATGAACATGAGAAGGCTGCTCAAATAATGTTGATGGCAGCGATGAATCAAGTGGAGGGACGATGATACCAGAGGGCAGCAAGGAAGTATTTGAAGGCAACGAACAAGTAATAGAAGGGTGAAAACTAACAAATTTTCCCTTATTAACATCTCCCAGAGGCATTGAATTTGTGTCATTATCAAACATATCAAACTGTATAGAATCATTGGAAGATGTGTTTAGTTTTTGCAAACTTGGAAATTTTTTCTCGTTAAACATGACATCCCGATTGCGAACAATCTTTTTGGCGATGAGATCCCATAGCCTGAAACCAAATTGATCCTCTCTTGGATTTGAAATCAAGTTTCGTTTGTTGCTCCTTGGAAATATGCACAAACGCTTCACAACCAAACACACGCAAATGGTGATAAGAAATTCTTTTTCCAAGCCATCTCTCCTCAGGAATATCGAAATCCAAATGAGATGAAGGAGCGCGATTGATTAAATAAACTGTAGTATTACACGCCTTTGCCCAAAACTCTTTTCTCAAATTTGCATTGGAGAGCATACACCGAGCTCTCTCAAGAATCGTACGATTCAACCTCTTAGTTGCACCATTTTCCTGAGGGGTGAATTGGACCACCTTAATTCTGTGAATGCCATTGTCTGCACAAAAATTGCCAAACTCCAAAGAGCAAAACTCTCTCCCATTATCAGTTTTAAGACATTTAATTTTATGCCTTATCTGGTTTTCAACAAGAGCCTTAAAAGTTTTAAATTTCAAAAACACTTCTAATTTTCTATTTAACATATAAATCCAAACTTTGCGAGTGCAATCATCAAGGAAAGTAACAAAATAATTTGCACCTCCAAAAGAGGTTATGTCCGTATGACCGAAAACGTTTGAGTGCACAAGTTCCGAAGGAGTAGTTTTCTAATCATGGCCTATCCTCAAGAAGCTGGTCCGACTCTGTTTGCCATAAAGGCAATGCTCACATAATTCCAAATCAACCGATTTTAAGTCAGAAAGTTGATCCCGTTGAAGCATAACTTCAAGCCCTTTCTTGCTCATATGCCTAAGCCGCTTAAGCCAAATATCTGAATTGCTGTCCATAATTGTCATGGTAGCTCCCACTTCACCATGGCATTCTAAAATGTAAAGATTACCCAATTTCTTTCCCTTTGCAAGCACCAAAACTCCCTTGGTTACTTTCCAAGTGTTTAAAGAAAATTTAACATTACACCCAAAAGCAATAAGTTGGCTTACAGAAATTAAATTTCGTTTCAACAATGGAACATATCTCACATCCTTCAAAATCCATTTATTTCCATTTTTCAAATGCAAAATTATATCACCTTTACCTATGATTTCACATTCCTTATTGTCACCAAGAAAAACCTTACTGAATGTACCTTCGTTGAAATTTGTAAAAGCCTCCCGGCATGAGGAAGCATGGAAAGAAGCATCGGAATCAAGCACCCACGAATCTGTAGTTGTGTCACCAATAGCCAAGACCAAAACACCATCATCTTTTTCGGCTACAGTGTTTGCTTCATTATTAATAATTATTGACTTTGTCTTGTGCCTTTTTATAGTTCCAACAATTTTTCTTTGTGTGATCCGGTTTGCCACAAAACCAACATGCACCATTTCTACCTTTGGACTTCGATCTATGTGCAGATTTCGACTTTCCTCTGTTATTATTTTTTCCTCTTTTTTGACTCCTACCTCTGTTGCCAGTACTTATAGCAGTTAATGCATCACCGGATGAGGGTTCCTGATTTTTTCTTCGCATATCTTCGCTGAGAAGAGTGGCTGCAACATCATCAAATTTCAATTTACTTTTGGCAGCCACCGAAGTGCTCACTGCCATCACCACACCTTCCCAGCTATTCGGTAAAGAACACAGTAATAAAATTGCTTTGATCTCATCATCTAAATTAATGCCCACAAAAATCAACTGGGTGACTAATGTATTAAATTCATTTAAATGATTAGACATAATCCCTCCTCGCATTTTCAAATTATAAAGCTTTTTCATAATGAATACCTTATTCGAAGCCGATGCCATCTCATACATTGAAGCATAGTTTACATACTCTCCGATTACTCTCCGAGTAGCCGAGTAATCTCCAAAAAATTGGCATGCTAAGTAATTTTTGCTTTTACTCGTGGGCAGTATGCAAATGGATTTTCTCCTGACAAATTATCGAGTAATCGCTAGTAGCTCGAAAAAAACTTGGCATGTTTGTGTGTGTATAAATATGTCTGTGTGTATATGCATGCAAACTTGGCACCTTGTGTATGTTTATAGATATGTATGTGTGCATAGTGCAGTCTTGAGTATACACATAGATAAATATCCACACACATTTGCCGAGTATTTGTCAAGTATTTGCTGAGTTTTTCCCGAGTCAAAATTTTTGGGCTTGTCAAGTACTCTCTGATTCCGAGTATGTAAAGTATGCATTGAAGAGAGTTTATCCCATAGCTCCTACATTGTCTTTTCAGCTGAGACATTGAAAAGAACATTACTTGACATTGAAAGAAAAATGGTTGCCCTTGCTTTCTTGTCCAATTTCTCCCATTCTTCGTCTGATAAAGAACCTTGCCCTTTGGCCTTTTCAACCAATACATTTGAAAATTCTTGCTTGATGAGCAATGACTCCATTTGCACCTTCCACAGACCGAAGTTTTGACCTGCAAATTTTTCAATCTTCCATTTGTTTGTGTCTTCCATGGCTTTGGAAATTCTTCACCGATTTCCAGCACCGAGCTTCTCCACCAGGCTCTGATACCAATTGTTGATTAAAATTGCAGAAGCAAATGAAAAAGAAATTGCAGAAAATAAGAACAAAAATTAAAAGATTTAAAAGACACAGAAGAGCACAGGATTTATAGTGTTTCGCCCAATAATGGCTACGTCCACTTTCAGGGATTATCTCTTTTATTAATTATGAATACAATACATATTCAAGCAGCAGCCGTATTTATAAATCAGTCTCATCTCCAATAAATGGAAAAATCCATCAAAAAGGTCAACTTCTAATTTTGCGAATACATGCAAAAAGAAGTCAGTTGCAAAAGGCATCCTTTTCAAATATGTGAGAGAAACTGCCGATTTGGGCTTCACCCAGTTTGGTTGGAAAGTCCATCAAATGGATGTCAAGAGTGCTTTCCTCAACGGTGAGTTGAAGGAAGAAGTCTACATGACACAACCTCTAGGATTCAAAGTTGTTGGTCAAGAACACAAGGTGTGCAGATTAGTCAAAGCACTCTATGGCTTGAAATAGGCTCCTTGGGCTTGGTACATCAAGATTGACAAGTACCTCACAAAACATGGCTTTCAGAGGAGTCCATCTGACTCTAATCTGTATGTCAAATAGACTGGTAGTGATATACTTATTGTTGTTGTCTATGTGGATGACTTGATCATTACTGGCAGTTCGGCACACTTGATCGCTAAGATCAAACAGGATTTGTGCAACACATTTGACATGATGGATTTGGGACTTTTGCATTACTATTTAGGTGTTGTAGAGGTACATCAAGATTGACAAGTACCTCACAAAACATGGCTTTCAGAGGAGTCCATCTGACTCTAATTTGTATGTCAAATAGACTGGTAGTGATATACTTATTGTTGTTGTCTATGTGGATGACCTGATCATTACTGGCAGTTCGACACACTTGATCGCTAAGATCAAATAGGATTTGTGCAACACATTTGACATGACGGATTTGGGACTTTTGCATTACTGTTTAGGTGTTGAGGTTTGGCAGACCGAGAGCAGTATCTTCATCTCCTAGTCAAAATATGCTTGAAGTCTTCTGGATAAGTTCTGAATGTAGGATTGCGAACCTGCCTCCACAGCCATGGAAAAAGGGCTTCCCTACACTCCTTAACAAAACGGTGTTGTAGAGCGACACAATCGTACAATTGTTGAGATGACCCGCTCCATGTTGCAACACAGGAGTGTTTCTACTAAGTTTTGGGCAGAAGCAGTTTATATTGCTGTCTATCTCCTTAATCGGTCTCCCACTCATGTCGTTAAGGGGAAGACTCGTGAGGAAGCTAGGAAGCTTGGATTGGTCGCAAACCCAGGATCAGTCATTTGAATTTTTTTGGCTCTTGTGAGTCTAAGGTTGATTTAATTGATATTTTCTTTTTTCTGTCACTTAAGTTATTTTAATAAATTAACTTTATAATTTAAGTGAAGGGGCTTGTGGTCATCAAAAAAGCACCTTGGCGCCTAGTGTTTACAACGTTGTTTTAAAAAAGCCAAATTATAAGCTTCCAAAAGTGGACGCCTAGCTCAAGGGAGGCATAAGGAATTTGAAATAAATTAAAAAGGCTGATGGAGGGGGCATGGGGTTTTGGAGGGAAAGTATTTTCAAACTAAAGTTGCCCTAATTTCCTTCCTCCTATAAAAGCATTTCGTTGGCTTTCATTTCATTATCTTCTATTTGGCAAGATAATGGATGTTGGAATGCTTCCAAAGTTTTTTGGCTGTGTATTGAGGATGAAAACCTTCATCATTTGGAGCTGGTTTTAGTGGTGAAAGATCCACCCTAGCCGGATTTGGTGTGGTTCTATTTAGGGATCACCTAGGGCATTAACAAAGTTCTTGTTTTCAATGTTTTTGTGGTGAAAAGATGAAGACATTTTTGGTATTTTGATGTGGGTTTGGAGTTTTGGTGTGCGTGATTGCTTGGCTTGTTTTTGGTGGAGTTTGGAGGTGATTTAAGGCTGTTTACAGAGGTCTGATTGCCTTTTCAGAATTCCGGAAATCAGCTTTTTGACAAGGTCTAAAAGTAAAAACTTCTCATATCTCAGTGCACGCTTGGAGTTTGTTTTGGGTATTCTTCCATTGGTTTCCTCACATCTTGGCGCCCCTTTTTAAGCATTCATTTGTATTTATTGGAAGACTGATTTTTAAGGGATCCCAGATCTCAAGTCTAATTTAGAAAAATAGATTGCACCATGTAGCTCATAAATGAGCTCATCTATCTGAGGAATGGGGTATCTATTCTTGATGGTTTTCTTGTTCAATGCTGTAGAAACCCTAGTTTCCCCCTGTTTCCGAATCTGACTCTTTTCTGAATGTTTTGAGTATTTTTGGTTTTTTGATTTTTTTTGAGCATAAATGCAATAATGCGATTTTGCAAGAAATTGAAAATAAATTCTATAAAAATTATTTAACTCCGGAAATAGCAGAATCTATTGCAAATAAGGATGCCAGTCTATCTATTAAACTTTTGAGATGATTACAATTAAGATCCAGATACATGCAAATAGAAAGGCAATGATTTTTTTATTGAAAACCTGGAAATTGCAGCAAGCTGTAAATGGATCAGATTTGGTACGGCAGCAATGAACCCACTCTTCTCCTCCTGTCTGACAATCTCAAATGATTCCTGGTACCCTAGCGCCCACAAAGGTGAAGACTGGAAACCAAAAGGATAGGCGTTTCTTCCAAGATCAAAAACACGCCTTTTTATGACAGTACGGCCAGGTACAGAAAAGGTACGGCCTGGTACACAGCAGCAATGAATAAAAATGTATGGCCCTTGTGAGAATCTCCAGATCCAAGTAAAATAGGCGACTACTGTAGAAGACTCTTCTGGATGAAAAAACTCTCTGAAAACCTGAAGATGTAAACCTCTGTGAAGCTCTGTAATTTCTTCTGGATGAAGAAATCTCTTATCTGGCAATAAATCAGATGATATCTCACACCTTTTGAATTGCTTTCACTGGAGATGGCTCGTTCCCCAATGCTCTGAGACTGAAACCCTAGGCTTCCGTGCTCTGGTCAAACTTGATCAATTTTCAATTCACAAATAACATAATGGCTCGAATTTCCAAGCAAAATGCTTATACTCATGAAAAGTGCGAATTCCTTAAAGATAGGGGATCATTAAAAATTCGACTTCTTATTTTTAATTAATTCAATAGTCTCCAGCCAAATTTTAATAATAAAATATAATCATCAAAATGGCCCTTTCCATGATGGGCGACCCCTACACTGAAATCACTTAAGTTATAATAAAATATTATAACTTTATATTATAATGCTTCCACAATTAATATTTAATTAAATCAATTAAATATTAATATCTCTCTCAATATTCACCCGATGCTCGAGCCGTCTAAAGCTGACGAATAAGGAAGTGATTCTGCACGTAATCCATCCATACTGCTAAAAATAGCAGGGGTCCCACGCTGAGTGCTGAATACTGCTAAAAATAGCAACTCAGGCTAGAAGTGTCCGAACGAGCCCGAACGAAAGCCAACTGATCAAATACTGACAATTTGAAGCTGAGCCAAGCTCCATCAAGACCCTCTATCCAATCTATCAGCCTACGAGGGTCGCATGATAGGCTAATCCTGTGCTTTGAGAGATGTCAAATGCCCTGTAATCTATGTGCATGCACATAGTTCTATCCTTCTTCACTAGCACAACATAAGAGGTAAATGGACTCTTACTCTATCTAATATGCCCCATGTCCAAAAACTCTTTAATTGCTTTCTCAATCTCATCCTTGTGTCTCTTCGGATGTTTGTATGGTTTAGTAATAATGGACTTAGCACCCTCCTCCAACTTGATCAGGAGGTATGCTACCAAAAGCCTTGCTTTGCTAAGAAAGCAAAGCTTGAATGTTTGGAGGATAAGAACGCTTCTCTTCTATAATTGTGGGCATAACTACACACTTTGCTGCCCACTCTACTTGATCATGCTTGAATAGTCTCTCCATGCGTTTGAAAGATACTACCCGTGGCCCTCCATTTGATATACCCCTCAAGACCACATTCTTTCCTTTTGATTTGAATTTCAGCTCCATGGTCTGAAAATTAAGTGTGATCTCACCAAGGGAGCGTAGCCACTAAATACCCATCACAACATCTGTGTCTCCAATACTAACCACATAGAAGTAATCCTTGACTTCTAGTTACCCAACTGAAGGCTTAATTGGGGAATCATATTACACAAGTAACTGGTAAAATATTCAATGTATTCACAATGAGCAATGTGCTCAATAAATAGTTTACAAAATATACAAAAAACAGGAAGCTTCTAAAAAGAAACTCCAGATAAGATCAAAGATGATCTTATCTATAATTTACAATAAAATACAATAGTTGAGCATTAATAAATAAATAATAAATATTATTTTAATACCCTCCCTTAATGCTCAATCTGTCAACTACACCAAGATGCCCCATAAATTTTACAAACTTATTTGGACTGAGCGACTTGGTGAGAATATCTGCTGCCTGCTCCTTTGTTGGAACATATAGCAATTGAACTGATTCGTCTTCAACTAGCTTCCAAATGAAGTGACAATGAGTTTCCACATACTTGGTTCTTTCATGGAAGACCAGATTCTTGGCAAGTTTGAGAACCCCTTGGTTATCATAGAACAAGGGAGTTGGACCTGTTTGAGATATTGCATATCCGCAAGCATCCAGCAAAGCCAAACTACCTCACATGCTGCTTTAACTACTCCCCGATACTCTACTTCTATCAAGGAGAGAGCCACTGCTTGCTGCTTCTTACTAGTCCATGTGATTGCACTGGATCCCAAACTGAACACATACCTAGATGTTGATTTTCTGTCATCAATTGAACCTTCCCAATTTGACATCAACTTCCGAATGAAGTGACAATGAGTTTCCACATGCTTGGTTCTTTCATGGAAGACCGGGATCTTGGCAAGTTTGAGAACCCCCTGGTTATCACAGAACAAGGGAGTCGGACCAGCTTGAGATATTTGCATATTTGCAAGCATTCGGCGAAGCCAAATTGCCTCACATGCTTCTTTAATTGCTCCCTGATAATTTGCTTTTGTCGAGGAGAGAGCCACTGCTTGCTACTTCTTACTAGTCCATGTGACTGCACCAGATCCCAAACTGAACACATACCCAAATGTTGATTTTTTGTCATCAACTGAACTTGCCCAATCTGAGTCGGTGAAACCACAGAGTCTAGGATTGTGACTCCGAGTGTACAAGAGTCCATACTCAGAAGTGCCCTTCACATAATGCAACACACGCTTTGCTGCTACCCAATGATCAACCTTGGGGGCTGTCATGAACCGTGAAATGTAGCTCACTGCAAAACTGTAACGACCCAATTCTGCGTAAATTAAAATTTTCCAATTCTCACCTTAAACATGTAAAGGTAACAAGTAACAAAGATGATACAATAAAATTTTTCCTTTCTTTATTGACAAATACGTACAAGTTACAATATGTTTCCACACGAATTCCATTTCCATTGCAAATATAAATCAGAGTTCAATAGTAATACAATTACATACATAGCTCGTAAGCTTTTGCACAAATAGAAGTAAGAAGGTCCAGGAGTCCTTCCTTTCAAATCTTGGTACATCGGCCGCTTGCTGTGGAGGAGAAACATCACTCGGGCGCTTTTCCGCCAACCACGGACTTATAATGCGGTCCCCCGCACGATCATTTTGCAATGAACGGCCCTCCCTTCGAAGAAGAGATTGGTAGGGTATCCTTTAACGATTACCAACTGAGCATAGTGCCGTGTCCTACACAACTAGAACCTTGCTATTTCACAATCTCGATCTAGTACCCGGATCACAATGAATTGACAGTGTAGTCTCAACTATCTCACACCTAAGTGGATGTCGTATCTTTCACTACTTTGGCCAAAGTATTCTCATTCAGTACTTCGAATGAAGATCATCTATCATATACACTACTCAGGGCCGATTTGACTTGAGACTTCCTTACTCTACGCGTAGGTTTTATCCTTCATTGGGTAATCCGTCACCCCAGATATCCTACAATCATACGAACCTACTAGAAATGAGAGAGTCTACAAGTGTCTTGTATCAACCCTCCTAATTAGGAAATCTTTATCCTAGGAGTACTTAGCTTGCCTCTATTATCCTAATAACTTAAGCTAAAAGACTTTACTTGGTTCTGCCTTCATTTCGTTCCTAGTAGATAATAAGTACACCTACGTATTCTCCATATACAGAGATCATACACAATATGCAAAAGTCATTCAAAATGCAAATAAATCCCTCCCTTTTATCTTTTTCCGTTATTTCTCTTAAATGTAAGATAAGTAAACTAATCCCTTAAGTTCTTTACTCATATAATCCCTTTTTCACAATCCTTTAGTCGTTGAAACCGTATATACTCCTCATATGGAGTTCATACATATTTCATACCTTAATGCAAAACACACACTAATGCAAACAGGTTTTTACTCCAAAAAACATGCATAACTATTCCTTAAGGTAATTTACTTACATGGCGCAACATAGAATCATTTCTTGTTTATCTTAACTGAAGTATTGAACTCAATGCAATTCCTTAACTATGCACATTCAGTATTTACTCTTTTAGATATATATCAAGAAATACGCTCTAGAACATGAAAGAAGAAACATCATGCCTGGTATAGGCCTTTCCCTTTAGAGGGTGAACTTGATTGTGTTTGCAGCTCCTTAGACCTCCAACGAAAGACTTCCAGCACCAGTCTCAAACTCTTCCTTAGAAATTAATTACTTGCTACAGCTGTGATGAAGAGCTTCTTCTAGCACTGTTTTGGCAGTGGCTCTCAAATGAGGATGGCGGAATGCAGACTATCCCTCTTTAAATATAAAGCTTCTTCTCTTAGCACTCTCCCTAAACAAACTTCTATTCTGAAAATTACTATTTCTCTTCCTCTTTACAAGGTATTCTAAGCACAAATTGGTAGATGCAACTGGTACAAATTTCTCATTCTCACATTTTGATTAAAATGATGCAATGCAACATAAATTACTTACAGCAGAAGCTTCTAAACTCAACAGGATGACTCTTCAATTCGTCAAAGATGAATTGCACAGATATCCTTTGATGGATGAAATGGCGAGTATTTATAATCCCGAATTGCAACAGTTTTCCACAATTTCGGGCATGCAAAATGACAACCAAGCTTCAATACTCAGTCAAATGTCACTTGGTGGATTCTCAAACTCTAAGTCATTAAAAATGGAGGTGATTTGACTTCCTTCAAGCCAGCAAATCATGAATAATTCAACTTGAAACTGCAAAACGCCACCTACAGGTTAATGCGCATTTCAATAGGTAAGGATAAGTAAATATTGATGCTGAGACTAAGTCCCTTATCAGAAGGCGTCCACGTTTCAGGCTGTGAGCGCCCTTTTTCTAGCCGCGCTTGAGAATTTTTTTCCATTTTCTGCGTTTTTCCTTCATCCGCCATTTCACGGGTAAGGCTTTCTTTAGTTTTTCCTTTAAAGTTATATTTCGACTTTTCACTATATAAAGTATTTAATATTTCAAACATTTATCTTTCTTAATATATTTCGATTTCCCATAGTTTATAATATTTAACATTGATTTCGAAATCAAATATTTCCTTGTTAAAATCTTCAAATGTAATAATATATAGTAAAAATCGTTTTATAAATTTACCAAGGTATTTTAAAATTCAATTTCCAAAATTACTCAAGGTAAAATAAAATTGACTTCCTAAATCACTTTAGGTAATAATATTAAATTCTTATATATTTAATATTTATGTATATATTTTTATTATAGATTTATTTACTTCGTAATATATGAATATAGTACTATTCAAATATATTTACATATATTTAAGTAAAACTATAATATAAAATATATACGTATATATTAAAATATATAAACATTTACATATTTAAATATTTACACTTATACGTATTAATTGTTACATATGTATATTGTGAGCCAGTTAGCATACTTTCAATATACATGCATACGTATTCGTGTAAATATGATTGTATGTAAATTCCAATCAAATATTACTATTAACATCCTTATTCCCAGGCTATAGGTAACGTGGTTATATATATATATGTGTGTGTATATCACTGTATGCAGTGTACACGTAAATGTATGTATACCATGTCGACACGTACGTATGGGCATATCCATCTGCCGAACATATGTATGTATTGACATGTATATACATACTCACTTGACCTATTAACATATATCCATTCAAGTTTTCCATATCATGGTCAAAGCACAGTAAGTCAGACAAACGAGTAATCATCACTTTTCAAAGCATAAAGAAGTAAACATAACTCCAAGCCTAAGGATGACTTATCTAGACCAATATAACTGACTTGGTTTCTTAGAACCTATACTGACGCGTGTGTATGCTCATTTGGTACTCGTTACTGCTTACCCGACCAAGTTCCTCCCCAAGTGATATCTCTCCTCTGTCCGGAGGAACAGTCTTCATACCTGCACTCCATGACATGACATCGGCAGTCATATGCTCATAACAAAGCAGAATACATGAAACATTTCAAAAGTTAGATTATTCACAAATCAATAACCTTCTATTCTCCTTTATGCAGTATTTCACCAAGAATAACATCAAATGGAATAACATTCATATTGAAAACAAGGTACAAGCATCATTATTTCACCACCAGAATTCACACTTACTCTATCTAGTGATGGTAAATTGTAACATCACAATTTGGGATGTAACAAAAACTGAGGTTAGGTCTAGTGGTAGTGAGATAGATGAGGCTACCCACTAGTTGCTTGAACAATGATTTATCTACCATAGATGAGTGAGACTTAGCTAACAACTTAAGCCCTTTTTCCATGGGTGTGGAGGCAGGTTTGCAACCCTGCATTTAGAACTTATCCAAAAGACTTAGAGCATATTTTGACTGGGAGATGAAGATATTGTTCTCGGTCTGCCAAACCTCAACACCTAAACAGTAATGCAAAAGTCCCAAATCCGTCATGTCAAATGTGCTGCACAAATCTTGTCTGATCTCAGCGATCAAGTGTGCCGAACTGCGAGTAATGATCAGGTCATCCACATAGACAACAACAATAAGTATATCACTACCAGTTTGTTTGACATACAGATTAGAATCAAATGGACTCCTCTGAAAGCCATGTTCTGTGAGGTACTTGTCAATCTTGATGTACCAAGCTCGAGGAGCCTGTTTTAGGCCATAGAGTGCTTTGACTAATCTGCACACCTTGTGTTCTTGACCAACAACTTTGAATCTTGGAGGCTGCGTCATGTAGACTTCTTCCTTCAACTCACCATTGAGGAAAGCACTCTTAACATCCATTTGATGGACTTTCCAACCAAACTGGGCTGCTTAGGCAAGGACGAGCCTAATGGTACTCATTTTGGCTGTAGGAGCAAAGGTCTCCTCGTAGTTAATGTCTTCTTTCTGTGAGAACCCCCTTGCAACTAGACGAGCTTTGTTCTTGTCAAGGGTTCCGTTAGCTTTGTATTTCACTTTATACACCCATTTGTAGCTAATGGGCTTCTTTCCTGAGGAAGATTAGAAAGGACCCAAGTGTGATTCTTTTGAAGACTGGTATTCAGCTTCCATAGCCTTTTCCCACTGAGGAATTCCTTTAGCTTTTGAATATGTCTGAGGCTCATAGACACTGTGAATGTTGGCCATAAGAGCAAAATTGACTGTTTGCTGCTGTTTGCTCTTCTTTTTTGATGATCAACCCTCAATGAGCTCATCATCTTGAAGATCATTGATAGTTTTAAGCCACCATTTTGGCCGCAGAGTAGAAGTGCCAACATCGGATTTAACAAGAGGAGCTAGAACTGGTTATGGATTTGGAATAGGTTCAACAGGTGGATTTTCAATATCATTCGGAGGAAAGTCAGGTTGAGCATCATCAAAGACAGAGTCTTCATCATCCCTCCCATCAAGTGAACCTGACGGAAGTCAAACACCCAAATCAGAAGCCTTCAAGGGCTGATCCTTTGAATGTTGAATAGGCGAGGAAAGGTGAAATGGTCCTCGTTCTTCATCAAAGACAACATCCCGACTGAAGATTAGACGATCAGTGTCTACATCAATCAGCTAGTAAGCCTTATGGTTGTCACTATACCCTGTGAACATCGGTTTTTGACTCTTGGAATCCAACTTAGAACGCTTGGCATCTGGAATCCAAACATAGGCTAAAGGGCCAAAAATTTTCAAATGACTAATCCTGGGTTTGCGACCAGTCCAAGCTTCCTCAGGAGTCTTCCCCTTAACGGCAGGAGTGGGAGACCGATTAAGGAGATAGACAGTAGTATAAACTGCCTTTGCCCAAAACTTAGTAGGAACACTCCTGTGTTGCAACATGGAGCGGGCCATCTCAACAATTGTACGATTGCGCCGCTCTACAACACCGTTTTGCTAAGGAGTGTAGGGTGTGGTTAACCGGCGTTTAATTCCATGTGTATCATAGAAGTTGGAGAATGCATTAGAACAAAATTCCCCCCCATTATTGGACCTAAGAGTAATTATGCAAGAACCAAACTCTTTTTCTAACAAGGCCTTAAACTTATGAAATACATTAAACACTTCTGATTTTTGCTTAAGAAAGTACACCCACATTTTCCTATTGAAATCATCAACAAAAAAGTAAGAAATACTTGCAACTAGTTACAGAGGGAGTAGACATGGGCCCACAAATATCAACATGAACAAATTGCAGTACCTTAGAAGCTCGCCAAGAGTCACCATCCATGAACAGTGTCCGATGCTGTTTCCCGGCCTGCCTTGCTCCACAAACGCCATGATGCTGAGTCTAGATGTCAGGTAGACCAACTAGAAGTCCCTCCCGAGCAAGTTGAGGGAGATAGTTCACATTTAAGTTCCCATACCATTGATGCCAAAGACTGGTGAGAGCAGAGTTTCTGGCTGCCATGGCTAACTCCGAAGAATCACCTGTATCCACAAGCCTGTAGAGACCGTGATCTTAAATACCAATAGCCACCGTAGTGCAAGTCTCCCGATCAACAATAGAACATTTGTGTATGTTGTAAACCACATCCATCTGAGGAGAATGCCGCATGATCTGATTGACTGAGAGAAGGTTTAGTTCCATGTTAGGAACATAATATACGTTGAGGAATATGAGATTCCTCCCACCAGACTGAACTTGAACAATGCTTATACCGATAACTGTGTGTATTCTTCACCTCCAAAAATAATTGATTCAATGCACGGAGAAAAGTCTGTAAACTAGTCACGCCGATGAGTGAAATGACACGAGGCACCTAAATCAATATACCAGGCAGAAGACTTCACATGATTTGCAGGCCTTTTAGCCATAAGAGCATAAAAGGTAGATTCCTTCTACTAAGAGTGCTCGACAACATTCACTTTCTGCTGAGACCCTCCCTGCTTCTTCTGTTCATAAGCCAAACGAGGACGACAATCCTTCTTCATGTGTCCATACTTGTGGCAATAGTTGTTCTGAATGTTCTTCTTGTTAGGGCTGCTTGGAGGTTGACTTGAGCCTTTTTGCTGTGAAGGCTAACCTTTCCCTTTGTTCTTGGGTTGGGTTTTAGCGGCAAAGGCTTGCTTTGTAGAGGATGAGGATGCACTACTACCAAATTGTTGTTTCCAGCGATCCTGCTACAAGTGGATAGTACAAAACTTAGGAATCTTCAGGTCAACATTAGCAGACGTAATGTTGAGAGTCTCTATGAAATGTTCATAGGACTTAGGTAGGCTTTTCAAAGTGATCACGACCATGTCTCCCTCCTCCATTTTCCGACCAATAGCCTCCAATTGATCTTGGATCTCCTGGATCTTGTTCAAGTGCTCGTGCAAAGTTGTCTTCTCATCCATCATGATAGAAAACAACATATTTTTCAAGAAGAACGCACGACTTTTGTTGGAAGTTCTATGCAAACACTTTAGATGGTCCCAAATCTCCTTTGCTGATTTTCTAAGCGGAATATGGGGTAGCTGATCATCTATGATTGAAATCTTAATGAGCATTACTGCTTCACGATTATGCTCATCAAACTTCTCCTGATCCTTACTCACTGTTGTGGGATGAGTAGCATTGCCAAGAATCATCTGATCAAGGAAGCGATATTCAAAGATTGTCATTGTTCGCTGCTTCCAAGTGTTATAATTTCTACCGTTGAATTGCTAACTACCTTCCAACATAATGTTGTTTAAATTGGCCATCTTCATGCTTTTCGAGGCACGAAAAACGAGGAACTGAGATGTTGAATGCACGAAACCTAAGGCACGAGTTTCAATTCAAAAACAAAGGCAGATTTAGGTACAAACTTCGAAAAGTATGAAGTACAATTGGCACAAAAAACGATGTACCCAGAAAAATCTGAGACCAACCTAGTTGAGATTGCAAAAAATCCACCAAGAATCTATAAATAGAAAAATTTTTCGTGTTCAAAATCAGAGGGTTTTTCAAAAACCCTAGCTGCAGGTCACAGGTACATAAATGTGCCAAAAAAAATTCTCTGAAAATCATGCTTAGATAGAGGTGCCAAAACTAGAAATCGCGGCTCACAGAGGCATCGACGGATTTCACAAAAATATGACACCAGAAATGGACAGGACCATTGCAGGTACAACAGATTGCGTTTAATAGAAAAATGCGGGTTTGAACTCCACAGACAACATGCGGAAAAGGGACCTAGTGTCACGTCTGGCAAAGAAATCCCGTCAAGTGCAGTTGCCAAAGAAATCTCGTCGTAGGAAAAACACGGCTAGAGAAGCCAACAAATCGCGTCTGGAAGAGGGTCGCGCGAGCATCACAGGATGATCGCGTAGGTAGAGAAGGACGATCTTAGAAATGTGTCAAAGAATGACACAAAAACCCTAGCGAATACAGGAAGAATACCCACGAACAGAGCTTTGAAAAGGTCACAAAAAGAGCAAAACAAGCCCGTGCGAAAAATCGCGAATTATAGACTTGTCAAAAAATTTTCTTAGAAGAAAAATTTTGGCGCCCAAGATAATGCTCGATTTTTTTTTTTCCAGAGATTTTAGAAAATCACAAAAATTATTTCAAAAATTTTTAAACAAAATAATTTCAAAAATAAATTATAAATTTTTCAAAAAATTTATTTGCCAAAGCTCTGATACCATATTACACAAGTAATTGGTAAAATATTTGATGTATTCACAATGAGCAATGTGCTCAATAAATAGTTTACAAAATATACAAAAAATAGGAAGTTTCTAAAAAGAAACTCCAGATAAGATTAGAGACGATCTTATCTATAATTTACAATAAAATACAATAGTTGAGCATTAATAAATAAATAATAAATATTATTTTAATAAATCATCCTGGTGCATGTAATGGTAAATCCATCCACAACCATCACTCTGAAGCCATCTACCTCCCTAGTCTAAAACCCCTGCGTGCAACGAGTCCCTCATCTATGAAATTATGTGTGGCACCTGAATCTATGAATGCAACCAACGGCTGCCCATTTAGGAATCTTTTGATGTGTATGGACTCATTCTTTTGGAAGCTATAGAGCTAGGCAAGCTTCCCATCTCTTGCCTCCTCCTTTTTAGACTCCTCAGAAGACTCTTCTTCCACTTTTTCTTCCGAATCAGATTGCTGGTCTGATTTTTCTAATGAAGATTCCTCTGCAGAATAGTACTCTATCCTATTTACTTTGCCCTTGGTTGCACACTTATGACCTAGGTTCCAAGGCTCCTTGCATGAGAAATATAAATTCTTCCTTCTCAAGTCATTTAAGGTATCCCCATCAAGTCTTGTGACTAATTTCTTGGGTTGAGTGGTGTCCTTTGTAAATGGCCTTTTGTCTTTCTTGTGTGGAAATGGTTTGGACTGAAATTTTGATTTAGGGGCAGTCCACTCCACGCTCCTTGCTTTTTTCATGGCTTCTTGCAAGGTAGGAGGGTCAAATGCCTTAATCCACCCCTCAAGTGGTTCCATAAGTCCCTTACTGAATAAGACCACCAATTTTCTCTCTGTAATCCCGAAGACCCTCACTGAAAGCCTTCGAAACTCTGCTATATAGGCTTCCATTGTACCATACTGTTTCAGCTGAGCTAACTCTCTAAAGTGCAACTCAAGATCCTTTTTGTCAAATCTCTCGATGAGCTTAGTAGTAAACTCATCATATGAGGTGATAGACTTGTGACCCAAAGTGATAAGGCCATGGTACCACCACTCGTGGGCTACTCCATCAAGGTGTAGAGTGGCAAAACCAATCAACACCAATTGCAAACTAGACAATAAACCCAAATCGGGAACAAACTAGACCTAATTTTTAGGTTTTTTGCTAAGTGAACTAGTAACTTAGACCTAGATTATTTTAAAGAGAATTGATATGTGAAATACATGCACAAGGGTCTATATGTAAATAAAAGTATTTCCTTGAGGGGAGACTATGTCTAAGGGTCTTTGGGAAATGATTTTGAGTAAGGAGTTCATATTGCATATAAGCAAGAAACACAATTTTGTGCCATTGAAGGAGATGTTGATACTTGTTGGTGTACGTTTTATCATCCACCGAACACACAAAATAAAATGTCCAAAGACACTCTATCCTCTCTTGAAAAACCACTGCGTATGCTAAGATTGCGAGAAGATCATATGGCGATTCCAAGGTTTCTTTTGTCAAGTCTTGACGTGTGGATAAGCTCAATGGGCATTGTGATTTGCTTTTAATACACAAAGGGACTTATGCTAGGCTATTTCTTCACAAGTTCGGGGCTTAGGCGGATTTATCATTAAAGGCTTCTTCAATTAGGACTTCAATTTGGATCTCAAAAAATTGCAAAACGATAAGGGTTTAGGGGATCTATTCTACGCCTAAGAATTTAAGAGACAGTAAAGATTCGGTGAAAGGGATAACCACGCTTTGTTTCGCCTCCCTGGGACAACTACGCAAAGTGGGTGCAATCTTCAAGGGGGTGTGATTATTATTTTCAAGCCTCGAATGAGACCGAAGTTAAGCTTCCACAATTATAAGCTCAAGCTAACTTTACGCATCGAATGCAAATCATCCATTTGAAGAAAGTATGAGCAATATTTCACCATTGAATCTATACGATCAATCTCTCATTCACTTAACCAATATTTAAAGCAAATTCTATTTAACTTAATCCTAACTCTAATCTATGGTAGAAGAAGATATGCAACCTTGCTTACTACTTGACAATATAAGTTATTCAAAGCAAATCATGCATAAGAGCTTTTATTATTGGAAATAGTCTCAATGCAACAATTTCATATACTGTCTCCACACAAATGAAAGTGAGAGATCACCAGCTTAAATAGAGTTTTCAAAATGAAAAGAAGGGCCAAGATTAAATCAACATCAATGGCCAAGATTAATACAACTCAACCCTAATTAGGGTTGCCCAAAATAACATTAGTTATCAACCAGAAAACAAGCAGTAACAAGCAGTGAAGTGGCAGTTGGAGCTATCTTCAAGGAGAGGCGTCCCTATCTTCTTGGGTAGCATTGTGCTCGATGAACCTGGACACGACTGTGACAACCTCCTCCATCGTGACGGGCGACATCATGCTAATCCGGAATTCAAGTCCATCCAAGTCCTCAGCACATTTGGTGAAGGTGCTCTCCCAATCCGCCTCTTGCCTCACAAAATTATTCCGGATGGCCAAGAGATTTGCCATTTTTACGAAATCCTATCTCATAATTGGTCCAGTAGTAGAGAAGAAAACCTCCTGAACCTTACGTTTCAACCTCTCCAGCTGCATGTCGTTTTCTCGGACAATGTCACGGTCAAACACATTTGCAGCTGTCATATAAATCTTCTCTCAGATTTCTTTGACTTGCTCTTCAACTCTGAGCCCGTCCGCTTTCACCCTCTCCAGAATCTCTTTCCGTATAGTCACTGCCCAAAACCAATGGTGAAAATCATAAGCTGCTCTTGCAGCAATCACCTTTCTTTCAACTAACTCTTCCCTTGGAACACCCTTTAGGACCCTGAGGCATGGAATAAGCCTCTCCTAAATATTTGGAAGGTTGTCCCAAGTTTCAGCCATATCAACAAGTCTGGAAAGAAAAGAAGAAGTTTGCCCATAGGCGAGTGCCAATTTCTCCATGAAAGAGGCTGCCTCCGTGCCCTAGCTTATCATCCATTCCTGAGCCTCCTTGGCTGTGACCATCCGTTGCTCTACATCTTTGGCTATTTCCTGTGAGGGATTAAGAAGAGGAGGGGCCACTGCATCACCCTGATTAAGTGGCTGGGTCAGATGGCGTATGTACTCCTTCAGGCGTTCAACCTCCCTTTTATATTCCTTCTTTTTTGCCACTTCTTTTTCCAGTCTCGCCTTGACAATTGAGACAGAATTGTCCAGCTCTTCCACTTCTTGGCCTTTTGTTGTTGGGCCAAGATCTATAGTGGTTATGGCGTAATCTTCGGGAGTGATCTCATCCTGTGGCTTGTCCACTGTTGGTACTGCGATGTGTATGGAACGGCTGCCGGCCTCGCCCCTCTGAATGGTAGAAAATTTCTTGGCAGGTTTCTTAATTGCAAGCTGTTCCAACTTTGCCAAGAAATCCGCAGTATCATCTTCCTCTTGGGCCTCTACTGGTGCCTGAATCTTCATTCTCTCTGTCAGCCAATCCGGAATGGTAGGTTGCTCAATGCCATCTTCCTCCTGAACATTCTCTTTGTTTGGAATATCCAAGACTCCTCTGAGGGCGGAAATCATTCCCTCTTCGAAGTCATCATTTTCGACTTCCATCTCATTATCTGAACCTAGTATTCTGTGCTCGTAGGTGATGAGGGCTCCTCGTTATCCAGCTGAATAGGCTCATTATTATCTTCTTGAACTTCAAAAGGTCTCATCATTTCGGCCAAGGATTCATCTGCGGTGGCCACCAGCTCATCAATATTCCGAGACGCTGCGGAGCGAGATGGTTCTCCCCTCTGTCTTTTCTGAACAGGCTCTACACTTGGAACTACTTCCTCCCTCTTCTCTCCAATCTCAACCAAATCTTGATGGGATGCGATAGCATTGGAGGAGTACGACTCCGTCTCGCTCAGTAGATCATACGTGAGCATTATTCTTTTCTGTCTCATCTCCTGGACATGATGGTCGACCCACCACTGAGAATACTTGGTCACTAGTCTCATCAAGGTTGCCAAATCCGAGTGCTCAGGCTCTGACCACTTTACGGGAGGAAGAGGTTGACTCTCCTCAAAGCGCAGCTGGACATAATTCCCATCGTCCTGCAACTGATCAGGCACCTGACAAAGTTCGATCGCCCTCATGAAGTCTACTGGCATTCTAGACCACAATCTTCTCCTGACTTCATATTCATCAGCGGCGTTCGCCCAGAAGTCCTCCAGTTCCACTCTGTGCTTGCACCTTCTCCCATCCACTGTCCGGATATGATGATGTGGGTCAAAATTGGCCCTGGACTTATAGGCTATGAACGGGTACCACTGGATTTCCAACTTGGCGCTCTCTGTTGCTTGCGTCGACGAACAGGATTCTAACATATTCCCGATAAAGAATGGGAATGTAACAGCTGCCTTCTTACTCAGCCTTTGGATGTTTTGATATTCTTCCAGCTGCCTAAGGACTTCAAGCAGGATCATTCGATTTGTCGGATAGATGGGCAACTTATAGGGATTTCTAGTAAACCCCTGGATCCTGACATATGTAAATTTTGGAAACTGGATGAACTAGGATCCGTATTTACTGATCAAACTCTTAGCCTCATGTCTCAGCCTTTGATGCACTCCTCCTTGAAGTGTTCTGGTGATATACATTAAGAAGGCGTCATGCACCCGCCTAAAATGAGATTTCTCCCTCAGCTGGAGTTGTGGGTAGCAATCATAAGACCTGAGTTCATTTTCTCCGTTGCCAACTTTGCCTTTGCAAACTAGTCCTAGGTATTTATATGACCTGGCCAATAAGTAAACAATATACGAGCTCATGTGAAAAGACTTAGTCTTTTCCAAATTGACCAACTGCTTGTGAAGATTGTTACTTATCATTCGAGACCAATTGAACATCTTTATGCCGGAAGTGATTTCATCTATGAAGTAATACATCCAATTTTCAAAATTATGCACCTTGTGGGTTGCCAACTATTCTGTTTAGCATCAAAATGATGTCCCCATAGTCTTCTTTAAAGTTTGTCGAGCGTGGCCTCTTAGGCATCTTCTTTATTGATGTTTTAGGCTTCTCCAGCCATGCCTTATTAATATTTGTGGCGCATAAGTCTGACTAGCTGTCATATAGTCCCTTGGCTTCCTCCCTAGTTTTGTAGGTGGTACGGGAATTTGCTAGGATGCCAAATGTCTCTTGTATGGGTACCTCGCCTAGGTGAGCCAAAATTCTTCCGTCAGGTGCAATGATTTGTCTCTTCTGAGCATCGTAGTGGATAGCACATTCTAACATTAATTCAGCACAGTCCATCGCAGGCGGGAATCCGGCTGCTTGAAAAATCCCATTTCTCACCATTCGTCTGGCAATTGGTGTCGGAAGTCCGTCTTGTCCATATACTCTTTTCTTGAACTCTATCAAGTCAACATGTCCCAGATCGATGTTTGCAACATTTTTCCACTTTGAATTTATTTTCGACTCTCACTGTGCGCCTTTGTTGGCGAACTTCATTGGCACCTTCTTTGATGATTCACCCGCCGTGGTCATCAACCTGCATGTAATGTCCCCTTTTTCAACGTGATCTTGTTTTGCGATGGTTAGCCTATTTCTTGGACCCTTGTGGGCTAACTGGATTGGTTAGAGGGTCAGTGGTACTTTCTGGAGAGTTTGATTGTTCTTGTTTTCAGAGGCCAGTGATTGGATCACAGCGAGCGTTGGCATTTCAGGAGTCCACAGCTTCTGACGGCACAGGAATATTCAGAGTTTTGAGCGAGTTATGAATTTTTAAGTGATTAAGTTAATTAATTAATTTAATGTCTTTTATTAAAGTCACATAGACTTTAATATATTTTATATCACTTAAATTATTCAAAAGGGTGATTTAATATTTTAAATGACTTAAAATATTAAAAGTGCGCTCAAGTATTAAGTCTTAACTATGGAGAAAGACTTAATTAAATATTAAAAGATTTAAATGATGCAAAAAGGGCGTACTTTCTTGAAATGCGTGCCATTTGGGTATAAAGCATTTCCCTGGCAATAGAAAATCATCTTTTGACCATTTCACTTTGCCTTGAGCATTTTTCCTGTGCATTCTCCTGTGATCAGGGTTTGAACAAACTGCCATTGAAGAACGATACCTCTTTAGTGTGAGCACTCTTGAGATTGTGAAAGATCAGTCGAATCAGTGCATGTTGAGAGCTTCAGCCAGAGGTTCTACAGATTCATACAGAGATTATTTATATTGAGATTGTTTGTTGTTTGCAAATAAATGAGGATTTCTACTGGTGGCCCATCCTTCTTCACAGACAGAGGTTTCCAGCAGAGTTTCCTTGCTTCCTTTTCATAGCCGTACGACCTTCATTGGGATTTGTGCCTAGAGAGAGGCGTGTTAAGGGTTTGGCTGAAACGCCTCCCTTTTGTGTGGATTTTGACTTCTATCATTGGCGCCTAGTTATTTCAGAGGATTGTATCCAGTTTCGAGACAGGAGAAACCACATCTGGAGATTTGGCGTGCTCATATGCTTGTTTTCACCATTTATGGCTGGCAAGCTGGCTACTGTTTTAAATAAAATAACTGGAGACTTTCTGGTATGTCTGTTATTCATGATCTTATTGTTTCAGTATAATAACAACTTCTGCATTTCCATTCTGTGAGAAATTGCTATATATTTCAATTTACAAGCTTAAATATGCTGCGCCCCTTCTCTTCTGTCTATTAAGAATTCTCTAAAAAACTTAAAAGACACCTAAAGACTTAAGAAAATTGGGGTTTGAGGTAGAGAGCCAGCAGGGCTCATCACAGTGGTATCAGAGCTCACATCCTGCCAGCTTGTGGGGTTTGAGAAATTTATGAAGTCACACAAAGAGGGTTTTGGCAAGTTCTATTCCAGAGGGGGTCCTAGAAATCAGAGAGGCGACCAAAATCCTTTTCCACCATTTCCGTTTGCAGATCAGGAGGAGGAATTAGATTGGGACAATATGGCGAACAGGGCTGGAGAAAGTTCTCACAGGAATCCTTGGGAGGATGAGGACAGAGAAGCTAAAGACGTGCTCAGAGGTATGGTTGCAGGGCAAGAACAGGTGGCGACTATTCTTCAACAACTCAGCACGAATGTTCAAAATTTGACAATGAACAGGGCTCATAGTTTGGATCCAGATCGTGATGGCAGTATCCACAGAGAGCCTCATAGAGTCATAGCTCCAGCACGTACCTATGAGAGAGCTACATGTCCTACGTTCACCAGAGATGATGCTGAGGAAGTGGACGAAGTTGAACAGGGTGGAGAGATTAATTTTGCAGATAACATTATGGCTATGCATGATGAGTGGGATAATTTGCCACCGAGGGTTAAGGAGCACCTTAACTTCGATAGATTCATAAGCCAGAAGAGAGAACACACCAGAAACAGGAATGACAGGAGGCCTAAAAACAAGCAAAGTGATCTCAGACAGGCTACCAACAAACTAACCTTAGTTCACTATGATGGCAGTGGTAGAGTTACAGCACGTGCCTGGGTGAGTAAGTTGGATACATTCCTGACACTACGTCCTATGCCAGAGGAAGATGCTATACGATTTGCAGCTCTCCACCTTGATGGCGTAGCACATGACTGGTGGATTCATGGCATGGCTACACTGCACCATGATAGGATTACCTCGTACCAGGAGTTTACTGATAGACTGGTAGAGAGGTTTGATAGACGTGATCCCGAGCTATTCTTCAGAGACCTTGCTCAATTGAAGCAGTTGGGTAGCTTGGAGTCTTATATTGGTGAGTTCCAGAAGCTCTCGGTTATGGTTACCGGAATCTCAGAGAGGAGACTTGTCATTCTATTTGTAGAAGGTCTCCATGAGCCAATGAAAGGTTGGATCAAGGCATTCGATCCACCTACCTTGCACGAAGCTATGAGAAAGGCTCGTAGCATGGAACTTACAGCTTCACGTGGTAAGTTCACTTCAAATGCAGAAGCATCTTCATCCTATAGTGATGCAAATCAGAACCTAAAGAATCAGAAAAAGTTGATGAAAAGAGGAAGTTTGCAGCTCCTTTGGACCGAGAGACAATAAATGATTTGCGTAGGAGGAAGCTATGTTTCTATTGCAAAGCTCCTTATGACCAAAACCACAATTGTCCTCTTAAGCCTAAGGGTACAAATAGACAAATGGAGTGGTTTTATGAGGGTGATGACATTGCTGATTTAACGGACCAGCAAGCTGGTTTTCAGGATGGGAGTATGCGATCTATCATTCTCGTCAACGAAAAAGGTGAGAAGATAGAACCGAAGATTCTAGAGGAGCATGAGATGTTTCAGGAGGATTATCATTTTGATTCTAGTCCCATGGGATCAGAGGGGTTTGATTGGGATCAGTACAGTTATGAGGCTCAGTTAGTACAAAATCCTCTTTATGAGACGGATGCTACATCTTCTTGTGATAATCCGCTCTTTGAGGTGGATGTTGATTCTACTCTTGACCCTGATTTAGGCAAGAGCGTTGATCATAGTATTGGAGATTCCGTCAGTGCATCGAGATTTCAAACAGAGCTCGTTGAGGAGATTTCCAGTGTGTACATGGTTAGGAGTCTACACAGTTTCACTTTCAGTCATCATGTACATGACCTGTTTCAGATGCACAATTCTGGTATGCACGTGTTAGATATGTTGGATGATAGCATATCTCGTGCAGTTTTAGGGAGCAAGTGTTGTCAGCAGTTTGACTTGCTTTCTTATGAGTTCTTCTCTCCTGTGACAGATGGTGTTGAGATTGACAGGGTACAGCATGATGATCCAGTTGATCAGATTTGGGAGTTACAGGAGACAGTTGATGACAGGAGGGACATTTCACGACACTATCCTTGGGATCCTGGTGGAGTGGTTGATTCTTTGTTGTTGAGATTGCTTGCGACAAGCAATTTTAGGAGGGCTAATCGTGAATGTCCCCTTTTCAACGCGGATTCTGTTTTGCTGCATGGTTAGCCTATTTCTTTGGACCCTTGTGGCTAATTGGATTGGTTAGAGGTCGCGGTACTTTCCGGAGAGTTTGATTGTTCTGTTTTCGAGGCCGCTGATTGATCACAACAGCTGCTGGTGCATTTCAGGAGTCCACAGCTTCTGACGGCACAGGAATATTCAGAGTTTTGAGCGAGTTATGAATTTTTAAGTGATTAAGTTAATTAATTAATTTAATGTCTTTTATTAAAGTCACATAGACTTTAATATATTTTATATCACTTAAATTATTCAAAAGGGTGATTTAATATTTTAAATGACTTAAAATATTAAAAGTGCGCTCAAGTATTAAGTCTTAACTATGGAGAAAGACTTAATTAAATATTAAAAGATTTAAATGATGCAAAAAGGGCGTACTTTCTTGAAATGCGTGCCATTTGGGTATAAAGCATTTCCCTGGCAATAGAAAATCATCTTTTGACCATTTCACTTTGCCTTGAGCATTTTTCCTGTGCATTCTCCTGTGATCAGGGTTTGAACAAACTGCCATTGAAGAACGATACCTCTTTAGTGTGAGCACTCTTGAGATTGTGAAAGATCAGTCGAATCAGTGCATGTTGAGAGCTTCAGCCAGAGGTTCTACAGATTCATACAGAGATTATTTATATTGAGATTGTTTGTTGTTTGCAAATAAATGAGGATTTCTACTGGTGGCCCATCCTTCTTCACAGACAGAGGTTTCCAGCAGAGTTTCCTTGCTTCCTTTTCATAGCCGTACGACCTTCATTGGGATTTGTGCCTAGAGAGAGGCGTGTTAAGGGTTTGGCTGAAACGCCTCCCTTTTGTGTGGATTTTGACTTCTATCATTGGCGCCTAGTTATTTCAGAGGATTGTATCCAGTTTCGAGACAGGAGAAACCACATCTGGAGATTTGGCGTGCTCATATGCTTGATTTCACCATTTCCGGCTGGCAAGCTGGCTACTGTTTTAAATAAAATAACTGGAGACTTTCTGGTATGTCTGATATTCATGATTTTATTGTTTCAGTATAATAACAACTTCTGCATTTCCATTCTGTGAGAAATTGCTATATATTTCAATTTACAAGCTTAAATATGCTGCGCCCCTTCTCTTCTGTCTATTAAGAATTCTCTAAAAAAACTTAAAAGACACCTAAAGACTTAAGAAAATTGGGGTTTGAGGTTGAGAGCCAGCAGGGCTCATCACACTACAGTCAAAAGTATTAACATTAATACAGAGACTTTTTAAAATAATTCATTTTTGTGCCTTGTGTTCGAATATTTTACTTTCAGCTTATTAAATAATTAAACTTCTGCGAAAAAGCAAGCTGCAAGTAAATAGATTTAATTGAAATTTGGCCAGAGCTTAGCCAAGATGGAAAAAGACAGAAAGAGAATGGCGAATTTATCCAATTGAACTTCAAACCTTAGGAAAGAACTTCCGGCTGCAGATCAGATTTAAACTTTGAGGATTTAACCAAAAAGCAAGCGATAAAGTGCGCCTCTCTTGCACAGAAATTTGACTTTCAGCAAATAAATCTTTTCCTTCCTCGAGAAAAATTCTTCTTCAACAATGAAAATTACTTCTTCCTCTAAGAAAATTGATCTTGCCTGCAGAAGGATTGATTGTCTTAGAATTTCGAGAGATTAACTTCTCTTCAGCCGTGTCTGTGAAAAATGAGTTGCTAAAACTCATTATAATGCTGAAGAACTTGATATGTTTTAGCAACTGCCTTCTTCTCTCTCGATCTCGATTTGTTTTCTCTTCTTCAAACAGGCAAGTTTCCATTATTTTTCAAGAAAACTCCATGGCGATCTTATCCAGGCAAATCTCTTTGATTTTCAAAAATTCGATTTTTGCTTAGATGTTTATCTTTAATTTTTGAAATCTTGAAAATATTAAATACCTTAATTAAATCCAATTTTCCAAGCTTTAATTCATTGGCGAATTTAATTTTTCCCATTGGATTTTATCTTTGTTTGGCACAATTTATTTTCCTCCGATACATGTCTGGCGAATTTAATTTTGTCCAAGGCTTTTTAAATTTGGAAATAAATTATTAAAATATTAAAATATTTTAATTTATTTCCAACCCTTTCGTTTTGGACCCATGGCTATTGTGATATTTTTCCTTGGCTGTTTATTTTTCCAAATTTGTCTTAACTTTCTGCCTTAGCTGCTTAAAATTTGTTTCATCTCAGCCAATAAATGTTACACCAGATTCCTCATTTTCTTTCTACCATGTAGGACTTCAAATTGTGCCGAAAGTAAATTTTCTCTCATGCCAAATCAATTTTTCTTCTGACGAATTTCTCTAGGCAAAGTCTGTGTCTGGATGTCTTCCTTAGGCAAAATTCCATGATACTTGACAAATTTTTTATCCCTTCTAGCCAAGGGCAGACTTTCTTGCCTCTTTGCCATGTGCATTTTCCTCTGTATACTTGGCCAACTTCATCAATTTTTCTCTAGACATCCAGGCTTTGGCGATTTTTTTTTTAATCTTTCTCCTCTTTCTCATGCTAGGCGGACTTCATTCTTCCTTTGCCATGTCCCAGGCGGACTTCCTCAAGTCCTTTCATCTTCCATCAATGTATGGTGGACTTCCTCAAGCATTTGCCTTTCACACTTAGCCAAAATTCGCATTTCTCCCCTTTTAAACATTAAAATACTTAGCCAAAATTTCAATTTTTCTCCCCTTCTAGGCCTCCATACTTAGGCAAATTTCGGATTTTTCCTTCCTAGGCCTCAAACACTTAGCAAAATTTTTAATTTTTTCCTTCCTTATGCCTAGGCGGACTTCCCAAGTGTTTTGCCAGGTCAAGGGCAGACTTTCTAATTGCTTTGCCATCCTCCTCAAGGCTTGGGCGGACTTTCCACACATCTTGCCAAAGCTGGGCGGAGTTTGGAAGGGTCTTGCCAAGTCTAGGCGGAGTTTGGAAGGTCCTTGCCAAGTCCCTTATTTTAAGGGCAGACCTCTATGCTATGTCTTGCCGTCTTTCCTCAAGGTTTGGCGGACTTTAGAAGGTCTTTGCCATTTTTTTTCTTGACTAAGGCAAGGGCGGACTTCATACTTCTCTTGCTCTGTCCCTTAAAAGTAGGGCCGACCTCATTCATGGCTGAACATGTTGCTTGATGGCGAATTTTCCAGACTTAGACAGAATTTTATCATGAACTTCATGCCCTTTGGTTGATTTCTTGGTGATTTTCCATGCTTTTCCTGATTTTTTTTACTTGATTTTTCGATTTTCATTTTGATTTTTTTCAATGATTTTTCTGATTTTTTGGATCTAAAGATGGAAAGTTGACTCACTAACCAGGGTTGACTTTCTAAAAATAGAAAAAACAAAATCCCTAAAAAATAGGGAACCCTGTTTGGTCCAAAAATGCCAAAAATGAAAAAACGAAAAAGCAAAAAAGCAGATTCCCTAAAAAATGGGAAGTGTCAGAATTGGCCAAAAGCATAGGCGATCCTCGTCTCTCGGGCCTTCTGCGCACTTCCATGACGTTTATGCATTGATTCAAGCATGGATTATTGACTTGGCTCGGATGACTCTCAAAAAGACTGACTTGAAACTCTCAAAGTGATGATTTCATGAAACCGTTGTGTGGAGACAAAACCCTAAAAACTAACAGACAACTGGGGGTCCCCATTTGCAATGGGGCAATGTGTGAAAAGGTCACAACAATACTCTTAATGTGTTGAGGGTATGAAAGGAAGGTCTTGAGCTAGAATAAAACCTTCAATGTATAGATTTGAGTCCATCTTTGTACCAACTATTCATGGGACAAGAATGTTGAGGACAAAATGATTTAGATGATGAATTGTGTTGGTAATTAAGTCAATTGTTGCGTGTTGCCTCCTATAGGACATTGGATAAAATCTTAGTCTACTACGATGGTAGAGAGAATAGTAACTAAACATAAAAAAGGGAAGCATACAACTTAATTAATGGAACATCGAGCATCAAAGTGACTTGCGTTTTGTGAAATATTGGAAGATCCTAGGCGAGAGGGGGAGACGGAGAATGATTGGAAGGCTACACAAAAGCTGAAAGTCAAAACAGCACAACTAGTTAGGTGAGGCAGGTGGAAGTCACAAACATGCCAAATGAAGATACCCTTGGCTAGAGCATAATCCACCACACTCATGTGTTTGCTGTGGGAAACAAGTAAATTTTTATAACCTAGAAAGATGGCTTGATGGGTCCTGCTTATTGTTTTGTATGTATAATTTTTCTTATTCATTATAATATTTCTATTGCCACACATCTTGAGGGAAGCTGTACAACCTAATGAGTCGATAATCTCATGGGGTAATGTTGTATTTGTTTATGGTACATGTTGCTTAGAGTTGCTTTGCTTATATCCACATTCTGCTTACCAATAATGCTTATTCTTTGCTAGAAGCATGAACCTTAGATGCAGCATATGTGTATACGATGCTTGTTTCATGGTGGCATCAAGATGCTAACAACTCACTGAAATTTATCTTTTTTGCAGTCGATGTCATATGCAAGGTTGGCTGGTCTTCATCCAATTTATGGGCTGTGTAAGTGATTTAAGATGTCTTGTGCAAGTTGAAATAACTTTTTTATTAGGTTATGCTTGAAGAAAATATGATGTTTAATATTCCAGAGCAATAAAATGTACATTTAGTTTAAAGT
>VDFB02154120.1:0-39943 GCA_007258455.2 Sequoia sempervirens | reverse complement strand
TTAGAGATATAGAGTAGGAGAGATGGAGGGAGAGATGGAGTGAATGAGAGAGAAAGGGGGGAGAGGGAGAGATAGCTCAATAGATAGAGGGGGGAAGAGGTAGTGACATAGATAGTGGGAGATATAGATATATAGAGAGTGACAAGGAGAAATATATCAATCATCCTCCCTATATCTCACTCCACCATCCCATCTATTTCTCTCTACCTCTCTATCTATTTGTCTCCCTTTCTATTTGTATGTTTGTCATTATCTCCCTCTCTTATATATTTTCTTCCTATATATTTATTCTTGTCTCCCTTAAGTGTGCAATGGGTACATTGAAGAGGTCTTAAAGGAGAATTATCATATCTTTAATCAAATGGCATGCTACCTTGAGCATAACTCCCCAAGGACACATGCCATCCTTGGATTGTTGACATGAAATAGCCAATCAAAATTTAGTTTCTCTCTCTCATATTAATATATATTACAATTATATTAAATATATATTATATTAATTATATTTTGTATTATATAAAAATATACTTATTATTAATTATTAATTATAATAATTTTATACGTATTTAATAATTTTGTTAAAGAATATAATATAGAATTATACGTTTGAATAATTATAGATACATATGTAAAATATAGCCATATACTAACTATATTGTAGAATATTAAAACTCTAGCTAAATGGCACCAAAATTTTCAATTTAATTAACGCATAAAGAAACCCAACTAAACCAAAGTTGTAGCTCATCAAATTGGAGAAGTGAAATGTCAATACTGCTGAGGAAGAGTTTGGAGAGTGAAAACAAGGTCACGAGGGAAGAGTTTGGAGTTAAAACAAGGTCAATACCAGCGCCGACGAAGAGTTTGGAGGAATGAAAACAAGGTCAATATCAGCGTCAAGGAAGAGTTTGGAGGAGTGAAAACAAGGTCAATACCAGCGCCGAGGACGAGGTTGAGGGAACTCAGGGAAAATCAACGACCAAGGGGCAATGAGTATTATAAGTTTGGCACCCCCATTCTCTTTAACCTACAATTTTCATGCCTAGTTTCCAAAGATCTTCTCGTACATTGGCACCCCCATTCTCGTAAAATGGTATAAGATAAGACAGAAAAAATAAAATAGCTTAGTCTTTCACATTTTTATCAACCAACCTCAGGGCTTGGAAAAACTCCCATAATCTACCCACATCTTGGTTGAGGTATAGGATTTCATCGCACATAGCCTTCATCGCATGAGTCTGAAGAAATTGTAAACTTAGCCCAAGTATATGCTAGGCTAAGGTAGATCTAATGAATGGAAATAGAGGCATACAATTCTTCTTTAATACCTCCACCACAAACATATGCAAGGTGTTGGTTGTTTTTATGGTAAGCAGATTGATCTTCTAATCTACCTATGGAATTTCCAATTGCAATAAAGGGCAGCTCGAAGGACCTAGACCAACTGACGAGGATTTTAAAGACCTCCTACACTTTGGGCTTTGCAAGACTCGGGAGGGTGAACCCTTAATGCGTTTACAACCCCTGCACCATCATCATAAACAACATTAACAACAACAGATGATCTCATTTAATAGCTCAACATAATAGGATAATACCAAATAGAATTGGTTGTTTATCAATAATATCAACTATTTGGAGCATGAGATAACTACAACAACATTTCACAGTATAAGATAGTCATTGATTTGCAATTTGTAGCAAGCTCTAGGTAAATGCAAACAAATACTGAACCATACGAATAAGTACAACTTAGATCAGTGCCATATATCCATTGGAGGAGTCAAATTTATAAGCATCTAAGGGTTTATGACAAATTTAACACATAACATATCAAAACCTTGATAACATTGCTTTACAATCTCATCAATATGTATTCTAACCCAATACTACTTATCAAATCCTTATACAGAACATATCCACGTACAATCCCATTCAAGCATTTTAATTAATTTCTTGAATTAAAGCTAAAACAAGAATCATACACACCACAACAAAGGAGAAGGAAACAAAACAACCCTTGATCATTCTTATTCAAAATTCAGATATGCTTGTACAATGGAGAGACATGAGCTCAATTAATCATATCAATTCAAATGCCAAGCATCGCCATACAACATCAACTCTATGAATTCAAACCTACTATAGAATGACTCAAACCTAAATTGCATTTTCCCTAAAACCATCGGACTTTACAATTTTCTCTACAACTTCATCTAGACTCGACCAAAAATATCTAACTTGCTAAACTGTACTTATGGCCTTGAAATACTTCTTATAGAAAAAAAGGAGCAAAAAGAATCAAAGCCGTAGTTAACGGTCACCAACCAATTGATTGCCTTGTGATATTCCATAAAATTTGTTACCAAAGAATCTCCCCGTGAGAATCTTCTTGTTCATTGTTCCTTCGAATGGTTGATGCAAAAGAACAAATATTTCAAGAATTTTGCCTAGACCTGCCACCAAAATAAAATTGGAATCTGTTGTAACTACAATAGCTGATTTTTCAACCATTAGCAGCCTACTCCTTTTCACTCTTCCTCAGTTAAATATACATTTACCCATTTCTGGTACTCTTCATCAGTTGGCCAATCAAAATTGATCACCTCATTCACCTTGACACTATAAGGTTTGTACTTAACTACCACCTAATTCACTTCTCTTTCAAAAGACTCCAAGAATGAGTTGGTGCTAATGATTTTTTCCATACAGCTCACCAACAAATCATAATCTGAGTTACCCTATTTTTGAGGGTTTTGTAGTTCAAACATGATATAAAGGGGCTCTTACACTTTTTGTGATTATTGTAGCTTGTGTAAGAGGCCCCATGGATATTGTTGTAATTGTAGGATGCATGAATAGGGCGTAGGATGAGAAATAAATAACGTATAGTTGTTGTCCTCAAGAGTTTTGTGAAGAAAGCATGTGAAATAAGAGGTTCAAGCCTAGGTTTCAACAAAATATGTATGGAAAATCTGATTTTATGAATTTTTATCCATGTGCAGACCTAATGGGTTGTTTTTGAACACTGAATATAAATGATATACATACACACACACACGCAAATATATATATATATATGTATGTATGTATATATATATGTATTTTTAAATGTAAATGTAAATGCAATTATGGATGCTCTCCTAGAACAATAAATGCAACATATCATTAAAGAAATCTATATCTATGTATATAAATGTGTATTTCTAAATGCAAGTGTAAATGCAAAGAGCATATAGTTTTGTAGTGTTATAGATACAACATATCCATAAATTAATGTAATTGAAATTCTAAAGTCTTCAACACATATAATATGAAATCGATCAAACTATTAAACTACATGAGAAATAAATGAAAAAAGTAAATGCATATGTATGTGTATTTGTAAATGTAAGTGTAAAATAAATAAGAATAATGAAAATTATAAAAGAATACAAGGGGAGACCAGCGCCTTATTGGGTATATGGAGTCTAATAAATATCTGCAAATGTGGATTTCAATAATGGCAATAATTCAAACTGTTAGGCACATAAATTGTTTACAACTTGTGTAAACGTGCAAGTGAATAATTGAAAAACTCTTCTTGAGATAGAATGGTAATTCTAGTTATGTGATTCTTCTTATTAATCCAAGTAACACTTCCCAATTGTTGTGATTGATTAAAATATTTTAATCCCTACTTTAGAGAATCGAATAACCAGATCACACATATATAGAAAATGTACAATGATAAACTAAGTATAAACTTGATATATCAATTTAAACAATAGAGAAGCATCAGAATGGAGACAATCAAATAAATGCATAAATTTAACAAACAGTTGATACCAAAATCTTAATTTGCAACTTAGATATCTTCATTTACTCCATCAAAATACATGCATCTGAGTCTTTGTATATCAAAATTCATTGTCTGCTACAAATGACCTATATGCCATATGTCTGGTGTCTGTATCTTGGCTCTCTTCAACACTTAGTTCTCTAGGAGGGCAGCTGTAATCTTGAGTTTTTAGTTCTCTAGGAGGGCTAAACAAAAATATGAAGTTACAGAATAGAACCTTGTAATCGCATTTGACGCAGATTCAAATACTAGTCGTTGATCCTTCACTTTGGTCAGATCATCAAATGGTTGCCTCCAAAACAAACTGACACGATCTCCATCATGGCAATAAGGTCCCACCATACTATGCGTTTCCAAGGAAATCCACGTGGCACTCGCCTGCAATATCGCGATCGATAAAGACCTCGCAACTTATGATCTATGGCAGGCAACCATGGATCTCAACCATCGGTAATCCTGTTCGTTCAGCACAGTCGCCAGCTTTGTCATTAACCATCAAGCACCTTTCCTACCAAGATTATAATATCTTTGTTGATTTGAAACACGTGCATCTCATAAATTTTTTAGTAACCCGCTACATAATGTATTAAAACCAGATAAATGTATCAAAGTATTTCTATCATCTCTTCAGCTTCATTAAATGAGACACGTGCCGCTCGCACGTGATATCACGATCAACTAAAACAGTGTGGTGGGGTCATCACAGGATGGCGGGGAATGGCTGAGATCAAATGATAATTGATCTATAGTCACGCAAACTTGTCCCTCTGCAAAATATAAAACATTTATTAAAAGAACAAGGGGACATCACTAAGCCGATGATAAACAATGACATAAGTTATTTTTTAAATGAAGGAGCACGGGACCATCCAAGACTTAAGAAATAATAAATTCAGGCGAAGGAAATAAAATGATAAATCAAAAGGGGCCCAGCCTAGACGAAGCGATGAGGCTTAAGTTGTTTTAAAACCCTCCCCAAAAAGTAACGGCCCAAAAGATCTCA
The DNA here is from genome assembly GCA_007258455.2 of Sequoia sempervirens. Taxonomy (NCBI): domain Eukaryota; kingdom Viridiplantae; phylum Streptophyta; class Pinopsida; order Cupressales; family Cupressaceae; genus Sequoia; species Sequoia sempervirens. The sequence goes on along the minus strand of VDFB02154120.1, from coordinate 35,099 downwards.
CCCAAGGCGTAAGATAAACACTAGGGTTTTACATGAAGACAAAGATAAACCCCTAACCTTAGGCTTTTCCCAAACACCATAGATGACCACAGACATAAGGCAACATAAAAATGGAACACAAAGAGAAAAATTTTGAAGTTCCATCACAAGGAAAGGTCTCCTCCCTTCTTGGTAGTGATAACCTCCTCCACACACAACCCTTAAAAATTATGAATAGAGGAATATAATATTTGAAGAACTCAAATTTGATTCTCTCCTACCTGATGCAATTAGTCATTTTATCCTTACAAACATTTATAGTGAGTACTAGAGGCACATAGACCAATTCTTCATAATAGAAGAATTTGATCATACTATTCCAATGATGGCATTATGAGAAAACCTTAGGTTAAATGAATAATTCCTAGCTAAGTTCTTTAAATCATGTCCAACCGTATAAGAGAAGACGGTTGCTATGTGTACCCGAATACCATGGAGAAAGGCTCTTTGGGATCTTTCATCAATCATCCTACCTTAAAACATACCAAAAGTCTCCTAGCAATTAGACATAGGAAAATTTAAGATGACTTAAAAAAAAATTATTTCCAAAGCATAAACTTATGATGACTTAACCAGGCCTAGTACACACTCCCTCCCCGTTAACCACTTAGACATATGGAAATTAAATGTAAATTTTCTTCTATTTTTAGTCATGTAGGTGTCCAATAAACCACTTGGTGGTGTTTCCCTTCAAGTTTATTTACTTGAATGAAGAGAAAAATTCCTTTTGATTACAATTAGAGAATACATTTGAGGGCCTTGGTTGTGTAATTGGTGGACCATAGTCACATTTAACACTTGTTACAAAGTTTGGTGCAGCGTTAAGTAGATTTGATTTGTGATGGACACATTTGGATGGTAGTAACAATAACTTGCAATCTATCAAGACTTGATTACCTTATAACTGTGAAATTCTAGCGATGAAATGATAGATAGATTAATCATAATGTCACCTTAGGATCCGCATCACCATGAAAGAACTTCGTAACTTATCCTTATGATGCGGGGTATCACCAAATAGGTAATTGTCGAGATCTGTCTTCCCTCGGCATTATTCGAGGGGAAAGAGAGGAAGCGAAAAGACATGTAGTATGTCTAAGGGAGATCAACTAGAGGTCAAAAAGATTAGAAATTTTGTAGCTGGCGTGGAATACATAACTGCTAAAGGGGGTCATGTTCTTATAATGATGAGAGCATAGGCGACATCGAGGTGCCCTTGAGGTACAAACATCTACGGAAACAATGGGTACCCAAGGAACTTCCTCCAATAAACACTGATTTTTGTGTCAACGAGAGGATATATCGCATAGCACCATCAACATTACATGGTTTGGGCCTATTTTGCATGGGCGGCATAAAGGTCTGTTACGACAAAGTTATTGAATTGATAAAGTATGTTGGACCTTGTTACAATTACAAATATTGGATAATTGGTTTGATACTACAATTTTAGTAGGTATGCACTATCGACAAATTATATATAGCTAAAGATAAGGATCAAAATAAAGGAGTGGCTATGTACATTGACGGAAGGCCAAAAGCATCAGGGAATATTGCAGGGTTTATAAATAGTACATGACCTGGGTCAACAAATAAGCAACCCAATTGCATATTTGAGGCGCACGAGGGAAACCATGTATTCGTATGTGCAATAAAATCAATAATTGCAGGGGAAGAGTTGCTAATCGATTACAATTTGAATCACTTAGTTAAAAACATAATTACTATGGGGGTGGTACGTACTATGTACCATTTTACCCAACCTCCAATTAATGACTCCAATATACCATTTTATTCTTATGTGTTTTTTTGTAAGTCTATTGGTTTCATTTCGGTAATATTTTTTTATATTTAATTTTTGTCACAGCAGGACATTGATCGTATGGAGAAGGCTCCGGCCTAGAGCACAGATCGCGATGTATATTCAAGCACTTCTACTTGACAGGTTTACCTCATTGTAATTGTACAAATTAGATACGAGCAAAAAAAATTATTATTATGTTGTTTTCATAAGTTTATTGGGTTAATTTTGATAATGTTTTTAATATTCTTGTTGCAGTCGACTGATCGGGGAAAGGCACCAGCAGTAGACGAGAGCATCCATAGGGAGGTGCAGTCAATATTATGTGATGATGACATCGCTTATTCAACAAACCCTCTCAATATGATAAGGAAGACCCCAAAAAAATGCAATAAAGAAATCCTTAAGTTGTTATTCATAGTGCCTCAAACAGATGAGATAAGAGGGTTAAAATATTGAATGAGAGATCACAAAACTTGCAAGTAAGTTGTCATGAGGTCTTTAATTATAACATAAGTTCATTCATGGTTTTATATTTTGTACTATTTTATGTCATGAACTAAAATATGTGTTGTTTTTATAGGATTTTGCATCCTCATGATGCTTTCTTGGCCATGATGGAATGCTGCAAGTGTTGTCGAGGGTAGGGGTTGGTACAAGTGTCCATCATAATCTTCTGTGCATACATCACATCATCTGACCCCATCATCTGTGCCCTATATTGTCATCACGAGAATATGGAGCCAGCACATACCATGGGGCATCCATTAGTGCACCCTCTAGCGGCCGAGCATGCGAGAACATCGTCAAGACATGTACTTTGAGGGATGCAAAGGCCACTAGTGCGGGGTGATATTTTTAGCATTTCACGGAGCTTCTGTATTACTAATGCGGGGGTATTTCGATCCACATTTGTGGTGACGAGGATTTACAAGTTCCCATAAAGATAAGAGAAGGTCCCGGTACTTAAATGTTTTAATTATTATTCTATATAATCCAATTGAAATTTACTTATTGATCGCTCTTTTTAGACTATTGATCCCATGATCATTTTGCAGGAAATGATGTTTTTTATAAACATCTAAGTGATATTATATTGGAGCTCTTCATATTGGAGCTCTTCGGGCCCACCATACATTCACGGTGGAATGTCCAAAATCAAGATTTAAAAGATGAGCTCATTAACTATTTAGTTGTGCTCTTCGGTGATAAAACATTCAACTGAACCAAGGTCCTTAAGAAAGTTGGTACCTATCTAAAGTATGTGAGGGACCAATATAGGTCACATTTAGAGAAGAACAAAAAGTACGAGCGTCCCCCCATGATTTCGGAGAGGGAGTGGAAGGACCTGGTGTCGGATGGAAAGGAGAAGGCTGAAAATAAAAAAAGGAAAGACACCACCAGGCCAAGGAAGGTATGTGATACTATCAACAATGTAATTATATATTGATTACTCTTTATTTTTACATAATCTAACGTATTTCAAACTTCTCATAGGTTGCCTGACACATCGAAGGCAACAAAGGCAAGACTAGAAAAACACGGGCAGCACAAACTTGGCTCTGGTGGTTATATGAAATTAGCCGCACGAATTGTAAGTATCAATAAATGAAATATTGTATCCAAATAATAAATTGAAGACAATTTTGGTTTTATCACACCATAGAAGCAAAATTCATGATCTTATGCAAAAATGTAGGGCTCTAAATTCAATAGAGTTCCCACAGAAGAGGACCTGAAGATTGCCTTCCAGCAAGGCTATGGAGTCGTGGTTGAATGCCTAAGAGTCTTGACTAGGAAAACACAATCTTCCACTGCATCTGACACGCAGGTAAATAAACTCAATAAAGTTTATTTAAAATTGAATACTTGTGCAATCTATTTAGTATTATTTTCCACCATAAAGTAATTGCATGCCTATTTTTTTTAAACATTCAAGCAATGATAATACTGCACATGACATTGGAATGCAGCCTGGTGAGGGTGGAGCACAACTTGCAGATGAAGGTCATGGTGTGCATCCCGGTACTTTAGAGCATGTGGCGTGATCAACATGTTGAGCATGATCAGGCTAAGAAGTCGGGAACATGATGTGGCCCCACCATCAGGTAAGAGGACCACTCTAAAGTTCTTTTAAACATATATTTAATTGCAATTGGTGTATTAATTAAACCTTTAGGTGTTTCAACTTTAGAGCATGTAGGCATTGATCAACATGTTGAGCATGATCAGGCTAGAAGATCAGGAACATGTGGCCCCATTATTAGGTAAAGAGGACCACTCTAATGTTCTTTTAAACATATATTTAATTTCAATTGGTGTATTAATTAATGTAACCTTTAAGTGTTTCAATGAGATTAGGATTTAAGGGGTGTTGACATGTTGAGCATGAGTCTATAACGAGCTTCGAGGGAATATGATGTGGACCCATCGAATTAAGAAAACCACTCTAATGTTCTTTTAATTAATAAATACTTGTAACAATAATAATAAAACATATCGGTTAACATTTCTTTTGTTATTCGGCGAGACCCCTTGCGTGACATCCATTAGTGGCGAGATGATAGGCATACATTAAGATCATGAGTAGAGGGAAAACAACTAAAGGGGGACATATATTGATTTAGAAAACGATACTCCACTTCAACTTTATGTAGCTTTAAAAAAGAAACAAAAAAAAAGTGATTGTAATCATATCATGACAACCATATTTTGATAATATGTAAAAACTGAAAGAATGAATATTATATATTAATGAATGAATGTGAATATGTTAATTAATGAATGTTATATGTTAATGAATGAATGAATGAATGATTAATGTTATATGATTGGGTATGGGGAATTTTGAAATTGATGTGAGAGTGCGAGGGAGGGGCCAAATGAGCTTCCAATAGATCCGTGGTTGGCCTGTTAGAAGTAGAGAATATTAAACTATTCTTGAAACAAAGAAGCTTCGGTAGGTAATGCACTTTTCAATATAAGAAATGCATCGTTTGAAACATCAAACCAATATGCAAAGATGAAGAAAGTGCTACTTTTCACTATGGTGGTAGAAAAATGATTCTTTATATCACGAATCCATGCTCTGCATCATAATTTGAAGTTGTTTTCATTCCAATGTTTGAGTTTAGTTTGTTTGTATGGCTTTGTATGAATACCACATTGTGTTGTGTGTGGATTTGGTTTCAAAGCTCTGTTTCTTCTATTTTTAGTGGTGACATAACTCTAAAATTTGACTTTGTGCATAACAGGTTAGTGGAAAAATTGACAGCTCTGAAGGGTTTAGAGGCTTGATTGAGATAGATACACGAATATTTGGATCTTGTTGTTGATGGGAGGCTTCCACTTAACCATGAAATTTTGTACCATCTGCAGGTATGCAAAAGTTTATCTACTTACATTCATTCTTGATCATAAATGTTGTAAATGATATTAATGTTTCAAACTTAAGATTCGTTTCATTGTTATAATGATAAAAATGTTATACTTTGCTATGCATTCAAGCATTCTATTGCCCCCTACCCTTTGCTATCTCCCCCCTCCTTTTAAGAATTTTCTTTGTCATAAAAGATTCACATTTCTGTCTCATTTACACAAATTTATCTGAAGCGCTAGGAGTGAATAAAGATATGTAAAAGATGATGGATTATGTCTAAACAACAACTTTCCATCTTATAGCTAATTAAATCCTTAATATTTGAATAGTTTAGAGCTTGAATAATGCTTGTATATGCATATGTAGGAATAAGGGAGCCTATGTGAGATTGAAATTTAAAACATCACTTTGGTATTTTTCCTTAGGTAGTGTAATGATATTTTGAGTAATACAAACCTACACACACATTGATATTTTTCGGCATTGCATTGAGGAAATTTTTTTCTCTTATACCTACCCTCGGCTAGACATGGAGGTATATAATATTGGTTTCTGGATTTTTTCTGTAAGTAGTTAATTTCACAGAGGAAGATTAAAATCTTCTTAATGTCTTATCAGGTGTGAGCATATGAATCACTTGCTGAAGGCACCATTTTGTATTCATCCAAAAACTGGTTTGTTCTTTTTTTATGTTTCTTGCATGTGTTTTTTTAGGCTCTAGAGATGTAGCTCAGCTCTTTCCTTTGCACTTTTCATCTATTTTGATGATTACAGTAGATTATCCTCATAATTTTTTATGTAGATATGTTTGTAACCTTATTTTCTACCAATCAATTTGCAAACCAGTCACATATTAAGGACCATTTCACTAACTTGTAGTCATACATTACTTCATATGTTGCAGGTTGTGTCTGTGTGCCAATAAATCTTGATGATTGCGAGAACTTTAATCCTACAAGTGTACCCAATCTTTCTCAAGTAAAAGTCTTACCTTATTTTATAGTACTTTAAATGGTTAATTGAAGGTGATTCTTTAGATCTAAGATAGTTGAACCCTGGATTAAAATATGGTATTATATGGGCAGTATAATGATAAAACTGAGGTCCATTGAACACAAATTACGAACATAATTTATTAGACTACGAATAGTGTTACAATTATAATTATTTCTCCTTTACCTACCTCTACATTAATGAAAAAGATAGCAGATATTGGAAGTTCATTACATGTCTCATGTATGTGTTAGTATTTTAATTTTGTTTAAGTTGTTCAAGAGCTTTATTAGGTCAAGAATATGTTCTACAAGCTTTGTTCTCGTGACACTACTTAGCATTTTCCCTACACATTTTCTCTTCAATCCAGACATTATTAACTCCTTCCCTTGTTAGCCCTTGGTTGTTCTCAAGAGTAATTCTTTTTCTATGCATCTTACAGTCTGTATGTATGATCAGTCATCTCTTATGAAGCATGGATAACCTTTCATGGAATTGTTGTTGTGATTAGACAATTGTCATTGTGAGAATAATCATTTAATTTGTATGGAAGTAAGTCTTTTTCATATTATTTGACTTGGTATTGTAAACTTGTCTTTGCAGGATTCTCTAGGGGGGAACAGCAGAATTGAGTTGTACAACACCATAAATCATTTGGCATTATCAATATATTGCTTATAGAATACTCTGTGCAAGTAAAATGGAATGTGCAATGACAATTGGTCTTGAATTCAAATCTGAATATAAGTACATTATACACAAGAAGATGGTATCTATTCTATGATTTAAAGACCCCCAAAATAAGAAAATTAATAGGTTTCATCTGTTTACTTGCTCTAAGACACTTGTTTAATCGGTGAAACCCTCAGAATGTCTTGTTGATAACCAACAGTGTTCAAAACTCCTGAAGAGGTCAGATCGGTGTGACATTGGATTTTTCTTGCCGACGGAAGTCTCGGCAAGACATGGACTATCGGAGTGAGTTTTCTATCATGTGTCGATGATTGATCTCTCACTGATGGGTTGGCTTCGGTGGTCATCGCCAAGAGTCTCTGCGATGACATGGTGTAGGTCTATTTAAAACTCCTGAAGAGGTCAGATTGGTGTGACATTGGATCTATCTTTTCGACAAAAGTCATCGGCAAGACATGGACTATCGGAGTGAGTTTTCTATCCTGTGCCGATAATTGATCTCTCACCGATGGGTTGGCTTCGGTGGTCATCGCCAAGAGTCTCCGCAATGACATGGTGTAGGTCTATTTAAAACTCCTGAAGAGGTCAAATCGGTGTGACATTGGATCTGTCTTGCCGACAGAAGTCATTGGCAAGACATGGACTATCGGAGTGAGTTTCTATCCTGTGCCGATGATTGATCTCTCACCGATGGGTTGACTTCGGTGGTCATCGCCAAGAGTCTCCACGATGGTACATTTCAACGAATATTTTTAAAAAAAAAAATTGCATTGTTTCATCGCAATTTCGACGAAGGCCACCGACGAATCACCGAAAAGGTCCAACGAAGTTGCTATAGTTGCGATGAAGGCTTCGTCGTAACTCCTTTCCCATTTCATCAAAATGGCGACGAACTTCTGGTGTTATTTCAACGCTTCGGAAGAGCCATTGCAATTGCATTTTGGTTGTAATTCGCCGGTGGATACATGAAGTTTTCGTCGATATTCTGACGAACATCTGAGTCATTTTATGGTGCCAACGACCGACGAATCTGCGTCGTTATTTCGACATTTAATTCGTCATCGAAATTTCGACGAAAAAATGGCGATGAAATTTTTTTCGTCAATTCGTCGATTGTCCGACAAATGTTTGTCGAATGACCGATGAACATTTGTCGGAAAACAAAGTCAAATTCAGTAGTGGAGAATGTGTTTAATGAAGCTCATGAGCATAGAGAAATTCATATGGTGGAAGAGTGATATGGAGATTCTTCTTTGAATAGCTACTCCATTGTGAGTGTGTTTGACCCCTATACTTGATGTATACAACAAGTGGAAGAAAGTTGGGAAGTTGTTGTATATATTGCATAAATATTTTATAATTAGACAATATTTCCTAGGGGAGGTTGTCTATGCAATTGTAAAATTATTTAATATGGGTGGCACATTAGCATATCATAGTTTAGTGAACACATGGTCAATAAAGGTCATTGCTTAATGCATTTAATATTTTTCCTTTGAGGCATTAAAAATTGATAGCAAAATGATTAGGAAGCTTCTCGTTGTTTTCTTGCCTCTAAATAGAGGACTTAGGTAGGAGATTATTCACATCATCATATAATTAATTCATCTTTGAATGAAAATGTTAGATCTTCTTGAAAAACTTGAAAATGTATATTTTTTTTATAACCAAATAATACATTAGTTTAGAGCTTTGGAGACTAAGTTTTCATTCTAATAAGATACCGTGTACATAGATATACGTATGTTAACCAATACTAACATATTTGTTCTAGATAGGATGCTCATGGTGTAGGGTTTTCCTGAGAGAACTATATAAATACTGGTTGTTCAAATGCATGGCATGGGCAGTTGTGTCACGCAGAACAAGAGTGCGTGAAAAAGCCAAAGATGTATCTGTCATGATAGGTTGCATACAGTCAATATGAATGACTCTGTGAAAAATATAAGTCTGGAAGAAGCAGGCCAAGTTGACATAACGAATACTGGTTGCTCTCGGCCTGCTCTTATAAAAGTTGTAGACTTCTCCTCCGATTTATCTTTTATCGATAAATTAAACAGTATATTCAATCATCCTACGTCAGGGCGGTTAGATTGGCGAAGATATTTGTCTTAAATATATTTTGTGGAAAGAGAGATTTTTTATATCAACAGACAAATAAAACAAATATGTTCTTTAAAATAAGTTTCTGTTTAATAGAATACAGATAAATAAAATGTCCCTTGTGCGACAGAGGGGTCATTATATACCATCCACTTCTCTTTCCTCGCATCAGTATCATTGAATTCCTATTATTGATGGATAAGTTTGGATGGATACGTTGATGAATCTTATTTAGTTGGTAGACTGTAATTTCAATATATTTAACTGCTCTGCCATCGATGGATAAGTTTGGATAGGGCTGCTAGTATAAATAATTAATCTATTTATTATATTTAAGTGTATTTACGTTGATAAGGTTAGACAACATCTTGTTTAATCAAATATGCAACCTTTTAGATTTCTAGAGGTTACCAACTTATTTGGTAAATCTCATGCACATACCTTTTGAAGTTGGAAGACTTTTCATCTCACCTCAAAAGTCACTCAACACTTGGCACACAAAGTTGATGACTTGGTTATAGAGGTTGTTGGTTGTACACTCCAAGTGTTCCTAAGGTTGACACCTATAGGACACTTGTCTTCACACTTGTGCCACTTCATGGGGTACTTGTCGAGGTGGATTGCCTCATCCTTGCCTATATAGACAAGCTTTGTACTCATTATCATTTGGGTCATCTAAATACAATATTGCATTGTTCACTTGTGCTTGTCATTTTATCTCCTAGATCTTCCTAATTTTAATTAGGGCTAGTCTATTTAACTTTTTTAATTAATTACAATACTTTTTTTAAAAGTGGGTAGTAAGGAGGTACATCCGTCATGATTAAACAAGACCAAGTTTAAAAGAAAGAGAATAGATCAAAGGCTAAATCTGAAAATAACATAAAAAATTAATCATCTAATGCAATACTAAATAGAGGGGATCTATATCATCATATTTTCCCCAAACATCACCAAGAGAAGGATTGTCATCAACCAATGTCAAGCCAATGAGTGGATTCTCTTCCTCAAGTGTATCCTCAAAGAGTTGTTGAGCACACACCAAAGAAATGGTTAGTTGTAGTTGAGGAATCTTGCTAAAGTCTTGCCAACTTTAATATTAGTGTGTAATATAGATATATTAATATATTTATTGAAAATGATGTTGAATAATATAGTGCTTTTAGGTATTTATTTAATAGTGTTAAAAATGAAATGATATTTTTTAGATATAGTTTAGGCTAATCTACTAGTATGCATACGTAAGTGCAATTAATTTAGACTAACTAAGTAAAGAGTTTAGATATGAATAATTGAACAATTTATAATAATTGAGTCTAGAAAATGTAAACATAAAGAGATGTACTTAGCTCTATAACTAATGAATGCACTCGATTTGAAATTGGTAAGTATTGAGATCAAGAACAAGGAATCTTAGATCGATGAATGCCTAGGGATCATAATAGTTAGTTGGTTCTATGTAGGGATGAGTTTATTAATTAGGGACTAATTAGAGATGAAAATCTTTTCATGAACTCACAAATCCATACTATCTATTTAGAAAACTTTTGTTCTTCAATTCAAGCAATCTCTCTTGAATTCTTCTATTTCTTATGATATCTTGTGGACTAACAATATTTATAGATATCTCTTTTCAAGTTTGTCAATATATCACAAGGGGATATGTTCTCCTAGGTCAACCATTAGAAATGTGTATAGATAATCAAAACAATAATCTTCAATCATATAAATGCTCCTACAAATGCATGTGTAGAACTAAATTTCTTTTAATGAACCAACTAAATTGTGTCATGTTCAAATGGTGCATGAGCTTATGAGATTATTAGAATTACTGAAGCAAATGCCTTTAAATATAACAACATTGTAGTGTAAATTTTTCACTACAACTTCAAACATTTTGGGTCACTATTCATCTCATTCCCCATTAAGTTACTCTTTTCCCTTGATGGCTCCTGGTATTTCACACTAATAACTTACTAAAGACATCTTTACATATCCAATATCTCATCCCTCATGTCTTTCACTCTTTCTTAGCTAGATATTAATTTGCAATCTCTTGTCATGATTGATCCCTTGATGTATAGCTTGGTGGTGCTTGCTTCTTGTAATTCCTCTCATACTAGTAGGATTTCTTGGCTTGCAAGGTTATCATCTCTTATTATTAAATCCATTTAATTTAATTGCCCATTTTTTTATTCCTTAATGCCTTCAAGCCCTTGCCAAATCCTTGATCATGTTCATCTAATTGTTTCTAAGAGTTTATCGAGACAAAAAATTATGGTTATAAAGGCCAACCATTGGACAATTCTTTTTGGTGGTGGTATTGGTTTCCTTATTGGTGGAAGTGGATGATATCAAAGAATCTAAGCTATTTTCTTATGGTCTTTCTTCCTAATTCAAGAGTGATTTTAAAAATAAAATTGTATTTCAAGAGAGTCTATTTTCTTCAACAATAATAGGTATTGGCTTGAGGGAAACATTATGCATTAATTTCCCTTCTTATGTGTAGGAATATGATACAAAATACCACATGATACATGTCATCTCTTTTTGATAGGATGGTGTTATCTCATTAGATAGAGGCCATAAGAGGGGTGAAGAGGATTTTATGCATTGTAAATAGATATTTACATGGTTCATGAACATACATTATTATACCACTCATAATGTTCATTAAATCTAGCTTAAACAATCATACACAATATATTTGTAATATTTATTTCAATAGATAATAGACTTCCAAAAATTTATTTACATAATGGCTCCTTCATATCACATGTAGGACCAAAGGGATTTTCATAAGGGCACATGTATGAGTGCAATAATGGGATTTAATAGAAGCTTTAAAATTTAATGGCCAATAATGTAGTTCCAAAGGGATTGCCATAAGGGCACATTTATGGGTACAAACATGGGACTTAAAGCTTTAAAATTCAATGCCCAACAATTAAAATTGTGTACCTGTCAATTTGAAATTAGTCTATCTTATGGATTTAAAATTGCATTAAGTTGTTATTTAACATTCATGAATATTTTAACATGGATACATTATTTTAAATAAAGAATGTGGTAAAAGAAAAAAGGAAAATATAAAATCAAATTTTAAATCTTTTTCTTTAATAAAATATTTAATTTTAGAGAAAGGTTAGAAGAAAAATTAAATAAAAGTGGGGTGCACTAAAAAATGAAGAGGTAAGGTGAAATTAGAGCCATGTTTTAATATTAACTCTATAATTATTGAAATATGAAAAGGAGTCCATTGAAAAAATCATGAAGCAATTGGATTAAAGTAATAATATTATTACTTTATTGTTTAATATTGAAGCAAATGAGGAAAAGGAGCTTGAAAGGCAATGCCTAAAGTGAAAAAGAATGTTGAAACCATACCTTAGTAAGGAGAAGGCCACAAACATTAAACAAACACAAAAAAAAATTATTGTAAATGGAAGGAGCCTATGCATGGTGAGGGACACATTATTTTATATTATTCTAATTTGATAGAATGGTCTATAAAATAATAAAAGTATATATATATATATATATATATATAAATCTCTACTATTATTTTAAATTATATACATGAAGAGAAAAGGAGAGGCTAAAATTAGAATTGGTGGATTTTGACAAGAAAGGACTAAGAAAAATGGATGTCCTATATGCAACCTTCCATTGTAAGAATAGGGATGAAAGAACCTTAAAGATATTTAAAAAATATTAATAATAAGGTTTGAAATGTTCTCTTTGAGGTGAGGTTATACATATAAATAAAATATTTCTAAAGATATTTGCAACTATATTCATTATAATTTACAAGCATGTGACGTGTGACTAACAACTAGACTAAAAACTAGACAAGCTATGCAAATTGGAAACATACAAGACTTGGAAATCAGCAAACAATGAAATTGACTTAAGTATTGAAAATGATAAAATAACTAATAAATGGATTCATATGCACCTATACAAATAAGTGGTCTAAGTAGCTCAAAATAATTTTTCAAAGTTGCCTACGAAATTTGGAAATTATTGGATCAAAAGGACAAGGCCACCATATGCAAAATGGCTTACCTAATAGCATTAATCATCCTTGATAGCCACCACGAAAAAATTGTACAAGTTTTAACCCTTGAATAGAGAGTAGGTATAGACTTAAAACTTGTTAGGGATTCTATTAACAAAGTCCCATAACTCTCAAAGCTTCCCACCTATCGTTGACCAATAAAAATCATGTAATTGATGGTAAACTTAGAAGGTCCTCATAAATATGAATAAAACAATGAAATGATATTAAAGATAAGATAATGGTTTCACCTAGAATATGGAATTGTGAAAATTTCAAAACCATATGAATCAGTGACAACATAATGGTTTCAAGGGGCTCCAATGGATTACCAAGAGTCATTCACATGAACTAGTGGTATAACTTGGTGGATTCAATAATGAATACCCTATTTGAAATCACATCAAATTTATATTATGATTTTCAAACTTCACACTAATCCTATGAAAATCCTAACAACTTCAAGAAAAAATAGAATTCAAATAATATGGAATTTTAAAAGATGTGTTATTTTTTTCCAATTTTATAAGAGAAATGCTTATGACCTTGAAGTAGTAGTGAATCCCTTTAAATAATGTTGATTCAATGTATATTTTTTCAATTGAGGAAATTCAATGTTCAACATCTCATTTACAATTTGCAAATTTAAATTTTTTCTCTAGTAGGTTGATCCCACATTAGCATGTTCTACTTATGAACATCTTGAAATCGCATTTTTTTAGAAAAAATAATGATATCAGTCTCAAGTAGTTCTATGGTTTTGATTAAATGGAGTTAGATCAAACCCCCTTAGATAGAACCCCCTACTCTTAAATAAAAACTTTGGTGGAATCTCCTCCACATCAAAATACTGAAGAAAAAAAACAAAACAAAAAATAATTTTGCTTCAACTTTTGGAGGATCAAATGAAGTCATTTTGAAATTTTATTATGTAAGTAAAGTATGTAGCTCTTAATATTAGATTTACAAAAATTAAAATATATATTATATTTTTGAATTTTTTTATTTTTTTAATTTTATGATGAATGTAGGTCCATTGCAATAAAATAATGGCCTCTATTCAAGACACATGGAAAAATAATAAATATTGTTGGAAAAATCTCAAAAAAATCATTATACTCCCTGTACATTTCCTTCTTTCAATAAAAACAAGCCAAATTCAAAATGACCAAAAAAAATTCCCAATTCCATATTTTGTGTATGTTTAATAAGAATTCAAGTTTTGAATTCCTTGAATTAGGAGGTGACACTTGTCACCCTCCCATTCACTCTCCAAGGCTCACTCTTCCATATGTGCTCACACATGTGTGAGACCTTGAGAGGTGGGGAGTGTACTTGTACACTCTATCCCACAAGTCATGCAAAGGTGGCTCACACATGTGTGAGCACCCTCTGAGCTTATCAAAGCTCATAATTGAGCTTGGAGAAGTGGGAATGGAATGAGACAAGTTTTCATCCCACTTTTTCAAACCTTAAATTCGTCAAAGCTCATTAGGGCTTAAAAAAAAGTGTCATACCTTGGGACTGACCCAAGATTTTGGGTTAAAAAGGTACCTAACCCATAGGTACCTGCCCTAGGGACCTAAAACCCATAAAAACACAAAAAATACCACTTTTCAACCCTCCAAAATACCAAAAAAATCAAATCCGAGTTTGTCCACTTAGATTGCTAACACACATCCTAGTTTGACTTGACAAGGTAAAAATTTAATAACAAACATTATCAAACTCATATTACAAACCAAAATGCACATTACATTATGAAACCATAATCCCTCCAAATGGACTATAGTTTGGTTTCAATAGGTAGTTCACATAGGGTTCCCATGGTTACCTCTAATTCCATTGGCCATGGAAAGATGTACTTGCACACTCCATTTACACATTATTTCATCCAATTAAAATATATAAATAACCGAAAAAACATAATCAAATCTTCGCATTCATGCAAGTTCCATAGTTCAAATGTCATAGTGATTTCATTAAATATCCTTCAAAATCAATCAATCACCTAATTATCCATTTTCATAAACCTTGAGTTTTTGTTCATCCTATTTGCATCATGATTCATTCACACATCACATTTCACCCACTCATCATTATCTTTCAAAAATCAGATTAAACATCATCAGTGAACTAACTTGTTAATTCAACATCATCAATTAAGTACACAATATAAACCATAATTAAGTCATCACTTGTAATCAAACGTCTAAAACATCATTTCATAAATATTGTCTTGAGGTTTTAGCATGTTAATAGAGTTCAAACATGATCAACTACTTTAAGCATGTAATTTGGTCAAAGGTCAAAATAAATGTATTCAAATGTCCTAATTAACATAGTCTCCTTGGTTTCAATAGGTATCATAGAGAATTGAAATCAAAATATGCCTAATTTATAGGTTCATCAAAGTGGGTCTCACAAAATTATTTAATTATGATGGATCAAAAGAATGCATGAATAAATTAAATAATTAAAATTATTTAATTTGTGTGGATAAGGTATATTGAGAAATAATTAAATAATTAAAAATTATTTAATTAAAGTGGTTGGAAGAAAATGATAAATTAATTAAATTGTAGATAAGAGGAAATGATAAATTAATTAAATATTTAAAAATTATTCAATTAATGGTTATAATGAAAAATGACAATTTAATTAAATAATTAAAAAATACTTAATCAATCAGGATAATGTGTTAGCTTAATTATTTAATTAATAATGATGGATAGATTGATAAGAAATGATGTCAAGAAGTGATGAATTACAGGAAATGTGTTAGTCATTTTTAGGTGCTACAACTTATTTAATGAACAACTAAGAATCACCTAAGACTCATAAATGTTGAACATTCTATTATATTTTCAATTTTTTACCAAAAAATATGGATTCATACTATATAATGTTATTTGTGCATGGGAACCTAATTTGGAATAACTTAAGAATGAGATCCCCTTGGGGCTAATGAACAAGATGTCAACACTAGATCCATGTGAGGTGAAAGTCATGTTAAAGTATAGTGTCCACGGATTTTTCTCTTCAGTGGTAAAGATAGATTCATCGGGAAATCTTATTTCAAATGGTTGAGTTCTTGGAAGTAGAGCATTTACTAGAGCTGGTTGGCAATGATTTTCCCTTTAATTAATTTTTTATTTATATATAATATCCAACTCACTAAGGAGCATAGTCCATTTTTCAAAATCAAAAGAAAGATTGCTTGCTCAAGGAGCCATCGAAGTTCAGAGATCAAAACTACTTTTTCACCCATGCCAAGGATAGGTCTGAGATCGGGGTTGTTTCTCAACATATGCCAAGAACCTGTCGGAGATCACAAATCAAGGTTGTTGCTTGACACATGCCAAGGACCTATTGGAGGTCAAGTATCGAGTTTGTTGCCTGACACATGCCAAGGAGCTATGAGAGGTTGGGGGTCGTGATTACGACCCGACACATGCCAAGGACCTACTAGAGGTTCGATATTGGGATTGATGCCTCATCCATGCCAAGGAGCTATCAGAGGTTGAGGATCAGGGTTGTTGCCAATGCATGACAAGGACTTGTCAGAGGTCAACACTAGGGGTTGTTTCCTAACACATTCCAAGGAGCCATCATGTAGTATCCCCCCATTCTCACCTGGGATGTGCAGGTAGTCTGGCTAAGGAATCGGAAGACGAAGATGAGACAAGAGCTTCTAATGGTATTTTATATGTTGTGATTGAATTAATTAAATAAAGGTAATATTGTTATTAAAATGTTATATTAAATTATATTTAAATATTTAAATGTTTTATTTATTTTTAAAAAGTTATGAGTTTATTAAATGATAATTAAAATATTAAATAGTGTTTATTATTTTAATTAATTATTTTGTTGAGGATAATTGTTAGAATAAATTATTTAAATTAATTAGATAATGTGTCTTGCAAGTAAAGCTTGCAAAAGCTGATTAAAACAAAAAGTATTGAAGAATAGAAAAATAAATAAATAAAAGAATGAAAAAGATGAAAGAGCAAATGTGATTTGATATATAACTGAAAAGCTTGCTTTTAAAGAATTAAATTCTTTTATTCTAGATTTTTGTGAGCTTTTTGAATAAATTGGGATATCTTTTATTTAATTAAGAATTTTGTGAGCTTTTCACACACAGAGATTTTATGGAGACAAGAATTAAAAAAAATAAAAAAAAATAAAATGGTGATGCCTTTTTTTTAATCTTCTGAAGTTTTCAAAAGGGATTTTTCCATTCTTTTGTTTTGGGGGAATACTTTGAAAAGAGTCGTGGGATTAAGGATTTGAATTCGAGATTTGAGCACAGTTTTCTGAAGAGGAGATTCGAAGCAGGAAGGAAAAACTCATCGTAGAGGCCATCGGAAACAAGCAAACATCACCAGATTCTCAAATAAGCACAGGACTCCAGGTTCTTTATTTTAAATGTTTATTTAAATTGTGTTGTTAAAAGATTGTCTGTACAAAATTGTAGATATTTATTTTGATTTGGTGAAATTATAAAAAAGAGAATTAGATAATTTGTTTACATATGTTGAAATATTGTCTGTTAATTCGTTGTGAAATTTAAAAAAAATCTTTGTAGAAGAATTGTGAAAATCTTAGATCCTCTCTGAGGAAATGAATTTAAAATGGTAGAAAATTCGAAAAGAAAACAATAGATATTTTAGAAAATCTCACATATAATTTAGAAGACCTCTGTAGGATTGAAAAACAAAGGAAATCCTCTGATAAATTAGGAAAAATGAAATCCTATGATAAAATAATAAATATTTTCCTGTAGAAAACAGCAGAGACATAGGGTCACTAAATTCATCATAACTCACAATTTACGAACTGGGTATGGCTGAATTTTTTATGTGTTAAAATACTTAATGGCGCACCTTCAGTAAAAATTGTAGAAAGACCCAGATCCGAAAACAAAAGTTATACAAGTCGCAATACACTAGTTTTATTATTAGCATTGTTTGAGTATAGTAAGTTATTTTAATGTATTAATTATTAAGTATTTATATATATGTTTAATTATATGTATTATATATATATATATATATATATATATATATATATTTAAATATATTTGTTTAATTGGTTATTTTGATAGAATAGATATTTTTAAAATAAAATAAGCCTTAATTTATTGTATGGTTTATATCGAGACAATTGTAATTGGTTATATTAAATGTTGGAATCTTTTAATAATCATATTAATTTAATTCTTGGACCTTTGGTTTTAGTGAGAACTCTTAAATGATTTCACTTGTGGATTTTAGAATTGCCCAACTAAGAAATATCTTGATAAAATAGAGATCATTTTAGATTCTTCCTTATGTGGACTTAGCAGGTATGGTTTATTAAATTAAATCAGTATATTATTGGTTACTTGGTTTTTATAATAGACCTGTGGGATATTCATTTATTGTTGGTTTAGAAAATTCATCGTTTAAGTTGTGATGTGATAAACCTAGCTTATTATCCATTATCATTACTTGATATACTTATACCAATTAGAATATCTACGAATTCATATTTATTCATTGCAATTATTAATATTGGAACAATAACTGATGGACTATAGTTTTAGATAGCTTTAAGATTCAACTTTATTAATTGCATATATTATGTTAGTTCAATTTATTAGCTATACATGGGTTCTAAAGATGATTGATTGATATGTTAGTGAATAGGAGCTAAGAAATAGTAAAGTGCTATTATTTATCAAATAATTTAGCCTTCAATTATTTCATAACTTTAAATAGTAAATTGTTACAATGGTGGTTAAATTATTAATGGTTTTCTTTAATCAATTTTATTAAGTATTATTATTTTGTTTATTTATTAGTAATAATTTTATCATTCAATTTTCTCAAAGAAAAAGGGGAGGAAAGGTTGGTTTTAATAAATTATAGTTAAATATTAATATTTTTAATAATTTCCTTCAATGGGGTTGTTAAAATATTTTTTTAATTTCTTGGAAGAGGATACTTTTGATAACTATCCTCAATGTTGAATAATGTTACTATTGCAACCATGTATTGAATTAGTGTATTGGTGGGATTGTAGTCTATTTATGAAATTAGACAGTTAGAAATATAAGTTCACATTGTAATGAAAATTAAATAAATAATGGTAATGTAATCAAGGGGAATTTGCTTAATTTCTCATTATTAAATATGAGTGGTGTTGTATTTTTTTGTAAATTATTTAATAGATGAAGCACCAAATTTTGAGAACACTTGTGTTTGTTCTCATGATTGATTCCAATATTAGAGTAGACTATTTTTATTTTATTTTTGCAAGAATATGCTTATCTAGTTCAGCAGTCTTCGGCTTCACCTAAGTGGGTGGCAGCCGCCTAAGAAACTGTCTGGGGTGATGGACCCTAGAAAGGGTTGCATACCCACTCCTCTTGTATGTAATGTTGTATGGGTCACATAATGCTTATGCATAGAGGATTGAGGTTAGTGTGTATTTGTGGTGTTGTGTTACTTTTGTGTTGGGGTAGATTCCTCCTTGAAAGTCTTATGAGTGAACCCTTAGTTGGTCAGTCATTGAGTTGGAGCAGCTCAAGTTGTCGAACTACGGTGCCTCTGCGAATTATATACGTAGGCAAGGCCATCGAGTGATGAGCTCCCGAGGCATTAGGTCGGGCCCCTAGGACTGTTCTCCTGAGTCTTGTTTGAGATTTATCGTTTATTTCTGATAACGTAAAAACTACCATTGATTTATATAGCTTCTCTTAGTGATCATGTGCTAACTATCTTTGATCTGATGTGTGTGCCAAGTCATGTAGACCTTGCAGGTATAGACATTGGGAGCAAGGACTTGTCGATAAAATAGAATGTAAGAGGTATGTTAAGCTGACCTAAGTAAGTAGACTCTATTGCCAAAGTTAGTAAATCACTTCTATCTTTTCTTGTAGCTTGTGTGATCATTAAATATAGCTATAAGTAGTGAATTGTGTTGTTGTTATCTTTGTTTTCGTTATTAGTTGTTTGTGAAGTAACCTCGCGTGCCCCAGAGAACTAAGTGTAATAGTGTAATGTAATGTATTATGTGATTTGGTTAAAGTTCTTGCATGTTCAATTGTGTGTTTTAAAAAAAAAAATTATTTGCTTGTGTGTGTTCTCTGGGGTTTGCATGGCGGGCGTTACACATCAAAGGTCGGGGATCGGGGTTACAGTCCAGTGCATTCCAAGTTGGAAAGAGAAACTTTGAACCTCCAACGAGAAAGTTTGTAAAGCCTATAAATCCAACTTGCGATGAAAATGCAAAAGTCCCACTAAGGCCAACCTATGATGTAGGATGTAGAATTCAAATTTGGGCCTTGGCGCCATTTTGGGTCCAAGTTGACTAGTTTGATATTTTGGGTGGGTAGCATATAAAACTAGGAATACAATTCAATTTCAATTTTAATTATCCATGTTATGTTATTGTATCTTCTGGGAACTTTGTGTTCAAGTGATCTTTTGTGGACAAAAACCTATTGATTGTTGGAATC
Source organism: Sequoia sempervirens (assembly GCA_007258455.2). Classification (NCBI taxonomy): domain Eukaryota; kingdom Viridiplantae; phylum Streptophyta; class Pinopsida; order Cupressales; family Cupressaceae; genus Sequoia; species Sequoia sempervirens. Next base: position 14,521 of record VDFB02154120.1, on the reverse strand, counting down.
AAAGAATGAAAACCCTTTGGTTCTTGAGGGTGTTCTCACTCAAGGAGTGCATTGGAGCTTCAAGGATTTGTAGGAAATTTTGGTGAGTCAATGTGATCATTGTTGGTTAATTTTGTGCGTTGTTGTGTAAGGATTGTCATAGCATTCCCTTGTTGTAGAGATCAAATCATAATCAATATAAATTACTATTGAGTTTGAATCATTTGTGCAAGTTTATTCATGTTGTTTAAGTAATTATTGTTGTTTGGTAATATTTTGGTGAAGATTATGTTTATGTTCTTTGGTGAATATTGTTGTTTGTATTTAACATTGTTATTTTCATTGAAAAGTATGGGAAGGGACATTACAATGATATCAAAGCCAAAATCTTGTCATCTTGTGAATTAATGGAGAAAGATGAAGATATTTGAAGAAACCATGTTAGAATTGTTACAATACTTGAATGTCAGAAGACTATGGATACATATTAGAAGGAATGAACTGCACTCGTGAATCATCCAAAGATGAAGGGAATTCTTCTAAGGAAGAAAACTAAATTTGAAGGAGATGGCTAGGGTAGTAACTAAGAAGAAAGAGGAATAACCTATACACCCACAACAAGAGGATGAAAGGGTTAGATATCATGTTGAATGGGTTTTCTTGTATCTCACAATCCATCATGACATGTATTTTGAGGAGTATTATGATATGAAAATAAAAATGGGCAAAGGAGAAAGTGCAAGTCGAAACCGAAAGAATCATTCTTGAAAGAGGGAGAGCCCAAGATGGTGAAACCTAAAATATTGAAGAGTACACTAGAGCTATAATCACAAGAGAAGGTCAATAATGAAGATATGATAGTAGAGCAGGAAGAAAAAACAAAGGCAAAAAAAGCTCAAGCTAGTCAAATACAACAAACAAACAAACAACACAACCAAAAGAGAGGGACAACAACCTCCAAACTGCAAAGAACAACAACAAATGAAAAAGTTGGAATCCCTTAGGTCCCTTTTAGACAATACCAGTTCTAGAATGGATTGGCCTCTCGCTCAACACTTGACCATGAGTATGGGGAAGCAATAGATGAGGAACCTTCTTCCTCCTTACAACAGTCCAGGAGACATTAGCATCCAAATTCTCAGAATAAGGGGAAGCAGGGGGATTCCCCCACGAAGAGCCCATCAGCACACGATGAGAGAACCAATGAATGACGAGGTGAAGGGTAGCCATCCACCATGAGTAGTTTGAATTTGATATGAAGCCAAGGGCAAAACAAGCTAAGAGGACAAGGCAAGACGTATCACAAGATAGTCCAATAGACACGTCAAAGCAACGCCAAAAGCTAAAGATTTGTCCTCATCCTGAGAGGAGTTATTTGACTAAGAATGAGGAGCATGAATAGTTAAGTGGTATTTGTTAGCATCCTTCTAAAAAAATTAATGTTACTATCTCCCTCCATGAGCCATTTGATTCTTGACTTTTATTTTCAAAACATTTCCTCACATTTGTAAATGTCTTTCAACTGTCTAGCTACATCTTTCTTCTCCTTCATAGAGTGTAGCACCATTGGCCTAGAGATGTTTTTAAGTATCAATCATTCTATTCTCTAGTTTATTCTTACTTTCAAACAAGTTTTTGGAATCCTTATGATTTCATTCCTTTAACTGGAGTTTTAAATCTTGTAGCTTTCTATTAAAGATATACATCTTAGTTTGAACAAAAAAGTGGGGACCTTTCTTACAACAATCTAATTCTTCCCTCTCCTCTTGTTGGACAAAGTGAACTAGTCACACTCAAGTTTTACATCCCACAAATCTAAATCCCTCGTAAAAGGAAAAACTCTAATTATCACCTGAGTCCTAAGATCTCCCTTTCTTCCCAAAGGAATTAATCCTTGGATTGAATCTCCTATCACAATCCTTTGGAAATCTTCATCTATCCTCATGAATTTCTTGATTTGTAACAAGTATAATTTATTTTCTATTTAGAATGAGGACCATAAACAATAATGAGTGAAAATAAAAATTTAGAATGAGGACCATTAACACTAATGAGTGAAAATACAAATTTACAACAAATTGATCTTACCATGCAAGCCAATGAAGAGTTTGAAGAGAAGGTTTCTTGGAGAGAGATCGCCTAAATAGTTCTGAATTATGGCTATAATGTCAATTTTTGGTCCATTCCAGCATTCTTGGAAAGCTCCAAAATTCTTGAAGAATGCCAACTTTATCAAAAAGAAATTTTGACAGTGGTTGTGAGTTTAGAAATCAAGATGAATCCAATGGTACTTTTTCGATGCACTTTCAACATTCTAGGAACTCTCCACACTTCTTGGAGAAGTTTGTTATTTTTGGAAAGCAACAATTTTCATAAAGTTCATTATCTTGAGAGCTTAACAATATTTTATCATGATCATAATTCATAGTTGGTCTATTTTAATATTTTTTGTAACTTTGAATGGATGCACAGAAAATAATTAAATAGTTAAATGTTAAGTTGTTGCAAAAGTAAAAATTAAAAGACAACTTATATTTAATTAATTAAAAGGAGTCTAAAGTCACTTTTTGGATGGAAAATAAAAGGACACAATAATATTTTATTATTCCAAATAGTGTATAAAAAGGGGATTTTGAGGAGAGGAAGCTCATTCCTAACATTTTATCAAAACCTTGTGTATTTGGTAGATTGAACCAAGTTCATTCTTCAACCATAAGGGAGGTGTAGGGTGAAAAAATCAATGATTTAAGTGGATGTTTGCTTCTTAGGCTTCATGAATCCTTCATTGTGTATATCCATTCCCTATCCCTCATCTTTTTGAGCCTTTTTCTAAATATTAGGGAATTCACAAATAAGGTGACTATATTCATGGCACCCTCTCATAATCTAAACCTTGAATCCATTCAAAGTCCCCTACTTTCAATGTGACAATCTTTTCCAAAGGAGGGATAAGGTCTTGGATCCTCTCATACATAAGATGTCATTTACCATGGTATGGTCAACATATATCAATCACCACCCCATATTTCACAATCCTCTTAAAGGCATAAAATGACAAAAATTCTTGGGGGACAACATACATGTGAATCCACTAAGGTGCCACTATAGATATTTCCTATAGGAATTGAAACCCGCATGATAATGGTTCATAAAGATGCTAATGTTTCAAAAGAATCCCTCTCCAATTCCTACATGCCCAAGAGCACAACTCTTCTAGAAAGTTGGGTCTCAACAAACCTACAAATTAAACGTCTACCTTGGAAAGTAGACAAATCCTTTCTAAACTCCTAGACATCTAAATTAATAACATGAGAATCCTCCAAGGTTAGCATGCACATATTGGAAGTTTTCCCAAATTGTACTATCTTTCATTTGTCAATTATCACCATTGTTGCAACTATTACCCTCTCTAGAACGATAGATCTTGAACTGACTATAATATCTATCAAAGAACAAGAGGGTCCATGGGACCACCCTTCCTCACTAAGTGTTATTGAGAGAAGACTAGTGATCAAAGGCACCAAAAACAAAAGCAAAAATTGGAAGAATACCTTTAGGAGTAAAGTCCTCAATAAACCCTAGTAGAGATCATTTCCACACAAAAAATGTCATCAATATAAATTTTATTTAAAAAAAGTTACAAAAAATTAGATATTTAAAGTTCAAAAAACAATAGAATTTATACATCCAAAAATAGAAGGGTAATAGGGTTTTAAAGGGAAGTTATGGTGGTAGTAGAAAAGGACAAGAAGATCGCTTGCAAGTTAAGGTAGTCAAATGGTGAGTCATTTGCTAGTAAGGTTTTCTACGAGTGCAAGAGAACTCCAATCCCTTTCATAGCTATAGGGATTTTTATAAATATCAAATCTTGAATGAATAAATATTTTTACTCTTATATTAGTAGAGGTGTCTCCTATAAAGGATGAGGATCAAAATACTCCTTTGAAACTTAACAATAAAAGGGTTTCTAAGGGGGCTATCGAAGGGTTGCATCTACAAGAGTTAAATGCTTCTACATTGCTTCTCTTGGCAAGGAATTCCCTTTCATTCTTGTAGAGGGTACAAAAGATTTAATCCTGCCCAATGATTGTTCCCAAATTTGAGACTCGGGTAAGATCTCATTCTCAAAGTGAATTTCCATACAAATCAAGGTGTTGAAACGATGGAATTTATTTGATAAGCTATAATTGGTATATTCCATGGTTTTTGGCCTAGTTTGAAAGATTTGCACAACTAAGCCTCAAAGGAATAGAAGCATTTGATAAAGTATCAAATTGATGTTTTTCCTTGTTCCAAATGTTTCTTCATTAACTACCAAGACAAGAAGATACGAATATTATCTCGAAATCTAGGCCACATTTCTAAGATAAACACTTCCCATGATTAAAACCATGGTGCCCCTCCTTCAATCCTAAATAGGATTCCCTGGCTACAGTCTCAGTATGGATATGCCTCCACTATCTTCCATTACAATTTTGGCATGGCTCGAGGTTGAGTGTGATAGGGAATCCTTGGGAAGTTTCTACATTCTTTTGAGGACACTAATGATCAATTTCATACTACCTTTGATCTATCTTGAAACAGACTTGGATAAGGACCTTTCATGACCAATCTTACTAAAGAAGAATGGTTGGAGTTGGTCCCATAACCTCAATTATGTTAGCATCCCTTTCCTATTTCAAAGGTGCTTTGAATATAGACATTTTGCAATACAATGCCCACCTCAAATCACCATAACAATATGTAGGCAACTTGGTAGCATGAGGCAAAGCCTTCTCATTATTGGGTTGATCCAAGCCTAATTATTATTAAGTTAACCCAAGCCCAACAAAGATGGTGTCCCAACTGCTTGTAGGGAAAACTACTCCCTCCAACATAGATCTAATGTTTATTTACCAACAAAAGGTGTTTGAAAGGACAATCATCATAGTTTTTATTATGTTATGGCAATAATCAAGAAGACAACCATTCCTCATGAACCTTTATAGGTTGCTTCAAAGCCCACTTTGACGAATCATTTACTCCATGACAAGAATGATTAGATGGCAATTAAGAAGAAAAATGATACTTTCAAAAAAGATTTGGACTCTCACACGATGACTTTTCACTCTACACAATGTAGGAGCATCCTGAATATCAACAAATGGTACAAGCTAAAGACAACCATTACAACTTTCCACTTACAACCACCAACATAGGAGTTGCCATAGTGTAGAGGCACTTGTAGCAAAGTAGCTACTTGCAACCACTAGACTAGCAGAAAAGGACTTACAACATGGACCCATGATGAAGGAGAGTTGCTCACAACAACCAAAGGTTTGCCAAGGAGTGATTGGCACTTGCAACAAAAGGAGGTGAGGTGCTAATTAAGTGGGTGCACTTGCATCAAAGGGAGGTTGCAAGATGGCAAGGGTGTCACGAGGAAGTAACGATGTTACAGTTACACATGTAGCAAAGGAGCACGATGGGAGTGCTTGTGTGGTGGATGAGAAGCTACCGTTTGATGTTGCAAGATGGCAAAGTTGTCACAAGGAAGTAACGATGTTACTAATTACACATGTAGCAAAGGAGCATGATGGGAGTGCTTGTCTAGTGGATGAGAAGCTACCAAAATGACAAAGGTTGGTACCATATGATTGGGAGTATGAGGTTGTTCGTAGAATAGTAGTGGCCGAATGAGAAGAGGTCGTGAAAATGGACAAGTGGTAACAAAGGGTTGGTCGTTGATGTGGACAAAATCTTAGCACGCTAAAGAGGTGTATTGATTGCATGGATGAGGCAAAGGTACAATTCAGTTGCATTGACTTGAGGAGGTGCATGTAAGGGCTAAGGAGGAGCTCGAGAGGCCACATTGAGGCGACAAAGAGGTGCCACTATGGCATAATGACACCATGAATAGCTCAAGCAGCAAGAAAAGAGTTGATGATTGATTAGAGTGGCCATGTTTGAGTGGCAAATTAGTTGTGAGGATGGTTTGGCAACAAAAGGGAATCGTGACAGTAATGAAGGGAACTGTTGGAGGAAGGAAGACGGTAGTAGGTTTTGGCGGCAAGATAAATGGTCATGAAGGAGAAAGCATCAACAATTAATGCCAAGATCGAAGGATTGGCAGTAGGGATGTTGTCGCAGAATCCCTGCATTTATCGCATGAAGGATGATGTGTAGGTGCAAGTGAGTAGGAACTATTCAAGGGTTGGTGGTACCCCATCCACATTTATAAGGGCCTCGTGCATGAAAGGGAATGATCATCTTAGGTTAGATGGAGATTTGGGCACACGAACAACATTAATGGTGAGGCATTTTGGCACTTGCAAAGGACGAAAGGCAAGTGAGTTTGAACGCTCAGAAGTTTGGTTGCCACCGAAGGTGAAGGCTCGCAAAGAGGATATGCTTCCAAAAAGAAGCATGCATGAACTTAGGGAGAAGTAGTGAATCAGGTAGACTATCTTGGCAAAGAAATAAGGAAGAAATCAACCAAGAGATGGGTCGACGTCGAGACAGATAGATGAAGAGTCTACCAAAAAAAAAGAGCAGCCTATGACTATAGGGCACAAGCAACGACCAAGCAAAGGGTCAAGAGGTGCAAAAAGTGTGCAGACAAAGCTCATAAGCAGCCAACAATGGCTCAAAGGAAGTCATGGAGTTCGAAAACGAAGGGGAAAGCTATAGACCATGAAAGCATCGAATTAAGTGGGCAGAAAAATGCCTATGAGAAGTCAACCAGAGGTCAAGTCAGTGGGGAAGAAGTGGCCATGAGCAAGCCAATGAAACAACGAGGCACACATGAGACCGACTAGACAGTGAATGAGAAGAGATGGGGAGCTTGTGTGAGACCGACTAGGCAATTGGATGAGAAGACACAAAGATCGTGCATGAGACAGACTTAGCAACATGGCAAGAGGAACCGAAGCTGCAACTGAGAAGCAAGATTGTGTTCAAGAGAGAGGTCCAAAGACAGAGCAAAAGGTTGAGAGTGTGTGTGCAACCAAGGCTATGTGTGCATGTATGTGAGTGTGAATAGGGGAAACACAAGTCCCTACATGTATGTCATTTGTGTTTGTGGTTCTATGGTGCCCATATGAGTGTGTTTGGGTGCAAGTAGGATGGGTCTCAATGGTTGTGTGAGTAAGGGTGTTATGTGTAGTTTATGTGGGTAGGGTGGTAAGTCTTAGCATTAGCTATCAATTGTTACATGCTAACCTGCAACCAAAGGGAAAACCCTAGTTTGCTTTTGCATAGTTGTGCTTGGGCTTATTGAAAGAGTTGCAAGTTGATTGGGTGGGGCTTGCATCATATGGTATTTAAGTACCCAAGGGGCATGGCTTGCATTAAACTAATTTCTCCTTGGTTGTCATGGACTCTTTAGACATAATTCCACCAAGATCATTGGGCATTAATTAGAATCTAGTAATCGTTTATGAATATGATAGGAGAAGGCCCCTACCCCTCAATTGATTTAGGGAAAAAAAAAATATTTTTATGTGGATTCATTATTTCAACTTTCCTTTGGGTTTGAGGAATGTTGACATGATCAACATATATGCAAAAGAGATGAAATTTTCTTAAGTTTGACCCTAAGCAACTTCATTCTCAAAATGGTTTTGTTATGATTTGTGTGAAGGCACTTCAAAATTGATTACTCATCATTCCATTTACAGTATTTTATCTACACATAAATTTGGGCTTTAGCATATGCAATTTGAATGTCTTCCTCTTTAAGGATTTGAAAGCAACAAGATTGAGTATAAGATTGTCGAGTGTCATTCTAAAAGTCCTCTAGTTCTAAATTGGTTTAGTTGCATAAATGAATTGTAAAGGTGGAAAAGTTGGATGAAGATTTTATGTGGAGAAACAATGGTTGTTTCCTAGCAACTCAAAAGGAAGGCCAAACTATTATGGCTTCTTCAAGGGAGATATTGGGATATTATACAAAAATGCATGCTTTTATTTTGAACTCTAATGATGTTTCAAAGGATTTACAAGTATAGAGGGAAGCATATTTAGGGTTGACTTTAGATGCAAGTTTCATGTCCTTAGATGGTTAGGCTTTAATGCTTCAAGATCTACCCCCTATTTGAAGTTTTGGAGAGCTTGGGGGTATTTTTTTCTCTAGATAGGATCTTATTCTCTCAAAGAGGAAAAAAAAAGAAGCATAGAGGTCATAAAACTGAAGTGGAAAGATTGCAAAAGGAGGCGATAGAAGCAATCAATGATGGATAAATGTGGACCATGGATGCTCTCTCATCCCATGAGGTTAGGAGATTAACTATGCTTTCCTCAAATAATTGCTCTGGATTATATTGGCTAAATTATTGCAAATATGGTTTAATCATTTTCGTGTTGTAGGAATATCTATGATGATTCGTGTTTTTACGATTCTATTTGTCTTTCATTATTTGTAGATTGAAAATAATGAGAGTGTTCTTGTAGGTCTAGCTAGGAGATTTGTTGGCTTATGTTGTGTGTCTTAGAGATTCTGTGAAATTATAAGTTGTATCATCTTACTAATGTTTTGGGGGCAGCTTGAGTTGTGTTCTCATATTCTCTTTGTAATCCTTCTTGTCTAAACTCGGATATGTATCACTAAGCTAGATCTACCACTACAATTATACGAATCTAAAAATAAATAAAAAATCTTTCTTCTTAAGAATAATTTGTATATTACGCATTCTAGTTTACTTTAGTAACATGTGTGATCTATACTCTCATTTCTCCTAGTTCATGTTGTGTTTAACTAATTTCATCAATAAAATTATATAAGCCAACTAGCTCAAACTTTCCCTTGATCCTCAAATAGACCTTTTGTGTTTCAAATCTTAAGCACTTAGATTTCAGACCATCACTACAAATCTCAGCCTTATATGTATTTAAATTATACCAGAAATAGTATTAGAATTTCACAAATGAAAATTTAGGAAGGCCTTCCAATTATTTGATGAAACTCTAAAGTAGATCTATAAGGGATCATAAAAGAATATAGAAAGTATGTAAGTTAACCAAAGCAACTTCTTGAATTGAAAGCAAAGTCCACTTGGGATGGGAGTAATTCTATAGATAATTACGAGTACAAAATGAAAGTTAAATAAAACCCTATAAACCTCCCAAGGTGTAGACCAATTGGTAAGTCATTAAATATTACAAGTGCCAGTTGTGTTCAAAACCCAACAATATTGCTCAAAGTGGGGCTAGTCAACTCATGAGTTATAGTGGCTAATTAACTTGAATGTGTTTAATGTGATAGTTGTCTACGAGACCAATTCTTCCTATTACCCAAAAAAAAAGAACCCTATAAACTATTACCCCAAAGCAACATGAAAGTTAGTGTCTAAGTCATATAACACTTAAATTGTGTGCCATAACAACAATTTACATTATCTATTCATTGTATGTGGGATACACAATAGAGATGAGTATTAATTCACAATACCTAGTTACAAAATATTGCAAGGCGGACAATTGTTTGTTCTTAATATTGTTTCCAACAAAAATTCATGGTTAATAATTATTAATATGCACAACCCAATGAGTTCAAATTTCATATCCCTTATAAACAACTCAAAATTGTGAATGTAATTAAGCAATGTCGAGGATGTAGACATTGGTTTCCAAGTGCTCAAATAGCATTGTTGTTAGTCCCCTCCTAAAACCTCCACGCAGGCGAAAACCCTAAACCCCATCTTCCACCTTACACCCATTCACCCAACGGTCCATTCCCTACAACCTAACATCCCCACAAACAATCCTCCTCATATAGATCATAGCAATTCTTATATAGTATCGAGATCAAAAATTGCTATGTTGAATTTGATGGAGAAAATTTAACAATGTAAGAAAAATAATTGTTTTGATAGCCCTCTCTTTGTTGAAAATGCATTTTTTTCAGCATTTGAATGCTTCACATGATTGTTTTTCCTTCAATGCAATTTGAATACCCATCCTCACAAGGCATTGCCCCAATCATAAAAAGCAAATGCCAAAAATAGCTTACAAACATTTACAACCTCACCCAATGTTGAGAATGCTAGTAACTTTGATCATAATGTTGCCATTAGAATCTAGTGAGGATTCACTTTGTTACACTATGCTTAAGCAAAGAGGTTGTCAAGTAGCTCAAGCTAAAATCTATAAAACCTCTAATAAAGCATTCATCATAGTCAAGGCACTCGCTCCCCAATGTTACGTCTTATCAAAGTTAATATTTGTATGCATATTGCCAACCAGTCCAAATTTTCAATTCTATAACTATAATCAAACAATATTTTTGCTCACTTCTCCATTTATGGCAACATGTTCTCATTCTCGTGCTCAACACATTTAGAAAGAGAAATGGAAAAATCATGTGCTACTACAATTGTCGTTCCCATCCCCAATTCAACTATAGATTCAAAGTCTATTGATGCCACTACCCTAGCAACTAAGGATTTTTCGCCACTTGAATTTGGTGACTTCCCTCCTACAGTATCACAATCTCTAAGTGTTGATTATTTTGGTCCTAGCATCTCTTCCCACACCTTCTCCATTGCTTGGTGTGAAGAATACTTATGTGAAAGTTGCTCAATCTAATGGAGGTTCACCCCTTCCGATGGGACCTGCTTGTCCTTCCCAATGGGGTAAACCCTTGCCATGTTCTCCCTCCTCCCCTGTTGTTATCTATGGACATGAGGTGTTAGATAATGAAGAACATTTTAAACCTCAAGCTCTCATTTGTAGATTCAATGGTTTTTGGCCTTCCCTTCCAAAACTAAATAAATGGGCTTTGGATTCTTGGAGGCCCCTTACTAAGGACAAGATTGAACTTTATCCTTGTGCTAAAGGTTTCTTTGTGGGGTCCTTCCAATGTGGTGATTACAAGATTCAAGTGATGAAGGGTTTGGTTGTGGGGAAAGTGTGCACTCTCTCTCAAGCCATGGATTCCATCCTTCAACCCTCTTATGAAATCCTCAAGTATTTTGCTTATCTAGATCAAACCTCCCAATCTCCCTCCAATTTTGGGAAATTTCTTGTTTTGTATCTATTGGCAATGCTCTTGATTGATTTTTACAAGATGCTACATCAATAAATTATGGCCATACTATTTTTGCCCACATTCCCGTGGACATTGGCACCTCTAATGATCTACCTTGGTATACTATCATGCTTGTTGGGGACAGACCGTGGACTCAAACACTCAACTATGAGGGTCTCCCTTTTCATTGTAGGAGATGCTTTTCTTCTGGACACCTAGCTTCAAATTGCACTAGCTCTTACTGCAAGAAACGTGAGGCAACTTGGTGGGAAATGCCCACCATGGCCATCTAACTTTGGGTGATTTTACTTATTCAAAGGATGAGATTTTGGAGATGAACTTGGCCCCAAGGTCGTTGTGACTTCAGAGACTCCTGACGGGTTGTCTTCTTTGGGCCCTAGTTTTGATTGACCACCTATGGACCTTTCAATGTCAAGGGTGGATTCTAGAAATCACACTTTATTGGATGCTTTGATAATGCATACAACTCTTAGCTTCAAGGATAGTGGATGCTATCCCTACCCCCTACCTTTGTTCAAAGCCTTTGGAGGATGAAATTTTGTGGAAGATTGTTCAAAAGAGGAAGAGAGGTCTTCCTAAACATGCTTGTGCCTCCCACACCCAAGCCAAGGGTGCTCAAAGTGTTAGGAAAGTAGCAAGGATAGTGTAGTTGGCCATCCTTGTTTGTTGTGCTGGCAACTTGGCTGCAATTGTTGTTATTGGAGTGTGATAGCTAGACTATTGTTTCGCAGTAGCTTGAGTTTTTTGCTACTTTTTTATTGTTTTTTGGCTTTATGCTAGATATCTTATGTTGTAAAGGGTTACAAGGCCCCTTCAAACCCTATTTTACCCGTATAATCAAAAACAAATGCAAAATCAACTTAGACTCATCTAATGGAAGAGTGCCAACAATAAACGGATCAAGCTTCCCCAACACATGCATATGTATATAGATTATATGATAGGTACTAATATTATTTAAAACTAATAAAAACATTATTATTTGGATCTTTAATTTAGACCTAGGAATGCAACTTTGTCAAAGCAAACAATTACCAACCAAGTGCCTTCAATTGCCCTCTAGGCTCAAAGGTTAGTAAGTTGTGTTATCTAAATCATTTGAGTCTAAAATCCACCAACATTCATAAGCTTTTGCTAAAATAGATAGTTGAGTTGGTCATCAATGTAGAGAAATGTCAATGATTATAACTCAAAGAGTTCCTTCTACAATCAAGATAATCTACCTATACTAAATCTCAACTTGCATAAGTTGAGATTCAATGCCTACCTATACTGAATCTCAAAGAGATCCTTCTACAGTCAAGATAGTCTACCTATATTGAATCTCAACTTGCATAAGTTTAGATTCAATGCCTTCAGCTATAGGGAACACTCGAGTAAATTGCATTAATTGTTTACCTACAACCTACAATTAGCATAATTACATCTTCAGCAATATATTGTTTCTTGAAAATAGCTATCTACATTAACTCCTACAAATCCATTACAAAAATATTGTGCGAAGAATTGAATATAAATAGCATGGCCCTCCAAAACATCTTAACAATGGCAAATGTTGAGATCCTATTACAAGCATTAAGAACCTTTCTAAAATTATGTTTTGCAAGAACTGTGTTCCATATTATCTCGACTTGGAATCATAATTATTTCACCGTGCCGCGTGAAAGCATTTATATACCACATAAGGTCTCAAGATGTAATTTAACTGCAAATATCAATGTTAACTGACAAAATCTTCCAAAGCAACAATTTATATGTCTACATCTTGCCATGTAATATGCACACTCAAATATCACACAATATTAAATTACTCTTATATTCTCCATTCCTCCAATCCGTGGAAGCTCAAAATAATCTATCAGATAACTTAGATGCAAATCTAAATATGATGTGTTGCATTCTCTTAAAACAACAAACAACTTACACTTTTCAATGTTCATCAACTTCAACTTCCTATAAATCTGTCAACAGGCTAATAGAAAACATAATTTTTGCTATAATGCTTGCACCCTATCAAGTAAACTAATTTGACAAAAGTTACATGATTTAAGTAGTAATTGTCCCCAAAGCCAATTATTCGAGTGCCAGATGTTGATCAAACAGCATTTCAAAAAAGTCAAGGATTCATATATTAAACCAGACATTAACCTGCAACATAGGAAACTTTTCCCCAAAAGCATGCAATGTTGGGATGGAAACAAGATCCATAAAACACTTGGCTCCAACAAGGAAATATGCTGAGCCACCAAATTTGAAGACATTAACAGTGACTAACTTTTCTTTCGGAAGAAGATTCTTTCCCTGCCTGCACAAAGCTTTATAATAGACACAACACCATAATCCCAAGAATGCATGTGGCAACATTCAACACAATGATTTGCACCCATAATTGAGAATTTTCTATCAGTTAGGATCTCTAATGCATTCATGCTTGCTCAAAAGCAAATGATGACTTGCAGGTTTAAGCCCTTTACGATACCAACACCGTACAAGAAAACTCTCCAACTTCCTTACCTGTGAGTGAAATATAATAACAACTTGAGTATTTGCCATGAATTGCTAAGATTTATCTAACTCCTGGTACCTCAAATATGTCTTGGCCATAGCCTAAAGATGTAGCTTACTTTTTAGTTAAAAGATCAAAAAACCAGAAATATAATGGCGACACTATTAATTACTCTGTCCTTTCATGACAATACATGTTTATATTGCTGGCAATTACAGCATTCAGGTAATGGTTATATACCCTCTAGTAAATACTGAAGAATTGTTATTGTTAATTGGTCTCGTGTAAAAAGCAACTATGCATCAAAAAATAAGAAACTTCGATTCATTTACACAAAATGGAAAGCATTGTGGAAAATATCATTCCCTTAATAGAAACTTGTGAATAATTAAAAGAGGCATACCTATCTCTGGGATAACTAGCTAGCTTAAAGAGTTCAAACTAGCTTGAAAAGCTAATGAAAGGAAAAATACAACCATGACCAATGAATTTTGTTCACCCTCATGAGTAGCAAAATGCAGATTATTTATACACTTTCATTAAAATGGTTGGGGTTGTATTTTCTTGATACAAACTTGTGTATGGAAGAATTAAGTGGAATACAAACCTCTGTACTAACTTAAAATGGTCTAAATTCTCTGGAACTTTATTGAAAAGTTGGATTAAAGGGAAGTAAACAACCATGATCAATTAATTTCACTCATAACTAGAGAAATACAAAATATTTACATAGCCACTTAACTAAAGAGCCCTTGAAAAAGAAGTTTTGCTTCAGTCTTTGTCAGCACCCTCTCGGCTTCTGCCAATTTGGACCAATAGGATATGGCGCAGAGACCCATTAAAAAATTGTTTGAAAACTAACCTTTGTCTAATGGAGTTGTAATTGCCTGATAGACATATATGGAAAACAAGGCAGAGTACAGAAGTAATGCAATGTGTTTGACAAGATGACTGCAAAATATGGCTTTCCAGAACTGCAATAATTGCTGGATATGCACAAAATAGACTGG